>OU426987.1:41618506-41680003 GCA_911387755.1 Chrysotoxum bicinctum
AAGAAAAAAGGGAGGGATAGAAAGGAGGTGTCGATGTACGAGTATATTGGTTCTAAATTCTTGAACATTGCAATGACTGGGAAAGGTAGAGCGTGGCAAGGAATTCTACATTCGCGTAATGCGGCTGAAGAACGAATCTCTGTACTTCAAAGTACGGCCAATCTTAATAAGATATGTAATTTGCTTGCATCATTTTTTCGTTCGAATCTTATATCGAATCCAGATCACTCTGTAATATTAACCTTCCGTCCTCACACTGGGGTGTGAGATACCCCAGACAAAATTAGAAACTGTTTTGTGACCGTTACATTTTTATATCAGACATGTCATGCCTATGTAAATTCTTTTTAAATATTTTAGGCAGTGGTGGGAGGCCGTTTTGAGCGAATTGATTTCTTTGGAATTATATAATTCAGTTTTAAGGTTTGTGTGGGGTATCATACAACCCAGTGTATCGTTCGCGTAAGTTGTTTTTACAGTTTGTGAATAAATGTGTTTATTGTAATACTATCGTATTTTAGTCGTAATCCTGCATTTGAAGACAAAATATTAACGCAGCTTACGTATAAATAGATATATACCTAGTTTGAGGTTCGTTTAGTCAGAAAAAAAAGTTTTTGTTCTAGGAAGCAACTGTCATAATCTCGCCCTTTCAACATGGTTTCGTCACGGAGAAATCAACAGCAACTAACTTTACATTATTTTAACACAATTGAAATAAAATGCACGACTGGCTCGCACGAGCTTGCTCCTATGTAAGACTAGGAATTTTAAAAATGAATGTTAGTAGAGAAAACTGTTCATAAGGATAAAATTAATTTTTTAAATTCTTTTAGTAGTAAGAGATAAAAACAGAATGCTATGCAAATAAGAATTTATACAAGAACAAAAATTGTAAGTCATTGTAGTGGTTTCTTAAAAAAAATAAGCTTTTATATACAAAATTTTTAAAACATTCTTAAGAAAAAAATTTGGCACACCAACTTAAAGTTTTTATTGTTCTTCGAATCTTAAATTCCCAAAAAAAAAAATATTGAACTCTTTATGAGATATCGAGTTTTCCAAAAAAAAAATTTTTTTTTTTAATTAAGAAAATATTTGTTTTTAAAGTTTTGAAATGCAATATTTTTCAAACTTTTTAGAAGTATTTCTATAAAAAATTTGGAAAATGGTTCTATGGTAGGTACAGTCAATTAAAATAAAAAAAAATCATCAAAATTCTCGGAACCCTTTTCGAGAAAAATACGATTTTCGAAAACCATTTTTAACATTTGTGTGGAGGGTACCTTTATTTTTAGGTAAAATAAATTTCTTTTTCTCACATATTCTAGATTATATTGAGAAACTTTTATTTATAAAGTTGAACAAAAATCTAGCTTTCGAAATATTGAGTTTTGAAAAATAAAAAATTAATTTTTTTTTTAAATCCGAAAAAAAATTGCTTGGAAAATTTGAATATACAATGCGATTAAAATTTTTGGGGCAGTCTTAGCATAAGAAAATGATCAAAATTGGTTGTACCGTTTTTTGAGAAAAACCAAAACAAAAAAAATGGTTTGGGTAGGTTCACCGTAGAATTGAGTCATAATCGACAGGTGTCCACGTTAAACACAAGACAAATCTGCCTCGCAACAAATAGTCTTGGACCAAGTGATAATCAATTTTTCTTCATATCACATCACTTGATAAATTACTGATGGAATGAACCGGTTATCGGTTACCGGTTTTTGGCCCTTTTAAAAATTATTATGAACTCAATTGTAATAGATTAATTAAATTAATACTAAATATTTATTAATTAATATTATTTTATATTATACTTATATAGCTATGTCTAAGAAAGTGGTATGTATTTTAAGACGAAATAAATAAATAAATAGTACGGCCAAAATTGGTTTCATGGGTTAACTGATGGGCACTCCCTGAGGAACAAGTATTACGGTTAAATTATTAAAGCGGAGGAATACAATTGCTATTCATAAAAATAACTGTAAAATATTGAAAGACAAGTAACATTGCAGTGGTGCTCGAGAGATGCACATGTTCCTGTTATACTTCTATCATCTATCATTTTTAAACCTTTGTTTTGGATTTGATCCAAAAGACTGTAGAGGGTTCTTGGAGCACCTGTCCAAATATGGGAATTATACTCGAACTATGGACGAGTACAGGCCTTATAGAGTACAGCCAGATCGAAAGGAGTAAAATAATTCTTGTAACGTCGAAGGAAACTCAAACACTTAGCAGCGTTTCTGGTGACATCGTGCGATCATTCCACACAAGATGGTCTGTGATACACATACTGAGCACATGATGCTATAGAGAGGATTAACCTCAGAGGTGATGACAAACCAATGTTTGATCTGAAACGCTCAAGTGTCTGCTATCCTTAAGTGAATTGCACATCAGCTCCGTAATAAGTTTCATAATCGGATACTGGCTTATAGGAAAACACGCAAGAAGGCGTGTTGTTTATTCAAACAGTTTTTGTAGAAACTGTATGGATGAAAAAGCAGTAGAATTAAGTCCTGCTCCATTGGAATGGCGTTGCTCGGTGGCCATCTTTTTCACTAGCTGATTAGGGTGTTTGACGGTATTCTGCAGTTTGTAATGTTTGTCCAGCTGTAGTTGTATTTGTTTCTCTTTAGAAATCCTTATTCCAGTAACATTTTCCTCGCTGCATGCCGGTCAAAATAGGTTCTTAAATCCTCCTCTCGAAGATTTGTAGTTCCTTCTTCGTTGACTTTAAAATCGTTAACCATACTGCGAAGCTGATCACTGTCCGCAGAAGTTGCTTGTACTCGAGTACCTTCGTCTATTGGATTATTCCTGATCTTTTCCTCATTAAGGGGTTTAGTCGGTGGAACCCCCAGTTCGCTTTTGTGAGAACATTTTTTGAGGGAATGTTGAACCTTGGCAACTCGTTGAAGTTGATTCCCATATACGAGTATTTCACGATCCTTTTAGCTGCAAACGGTGGATCCATCTAAAAGCTTCGGAACCAAGTCTCTACAAATGGCTGCTGAGCAACTTCTACCTTCGCGGGGTTTTCTAAAGCAAACAAGCTCCGATTTTGATGTGTTGATTTTGATGCCCCATGCCATGTCATGCTGGAACTTTCTGACTGGGTGTTGTGTTGAGTGATTCGCCTTAAAGCCAAGCTGCATGTCTGGTATAATATGTTGTTCTCGATGCAAAACTTCTCAAGTTTCCCTAGCATCAGCTCTTCCAAGAGCTTGTCTGAGGTGCAGAGCTAATATACTCGTGTTGACCTGTAGTCGGCGATCATGTTTCTGACACCTTTCTTCGGAATAACCACGATCTTAGCTGTTTTTCCTTTTTGAGGGAAATAGTTGTTGTTGACACAGTTGTTCATGATGGAAACTATCATTAGCATATCCTCTTTATGATAAAGTTGGACTTCTTCGGCCTGTAGCTTCTGATTATTTCAGCTAATCCTTCTGGGGTGCTCATGTTTGTCCAGTAAACTGGGTCACTAGCTGCATTGCTTTCGCTGAATATTTTCTGTCAAGTTAGGTACCAGGGTTTGTTGGATGGAATCCTTCACTTCATCATCTGCAGATGGGTTGGGGATAAGGCTTCAATCAAAAGATTTGCCAAATGTCTCAGCTGGTGATAATGGTTTCCGGCATCGGCTGTGCTTTCCCAATCAATTTGTTCTTGAAGACGTCAGGTCCATGTTTGATTCCTTGCAGTATCTTCTTGAATTCGAATTGTTTATTGTTATGGTGTTAGATGTAGTTCCGCAACATAATGTTAACAAACTTAAGCTCGCCCCATAATTTCTGGTAGTTGCTGTTCGTTATGCTCATTTCACGCTGCGCTAGTGTGGTGGATCCCTTCAAGACGTTTTCTTAAATGTTGTCGCTGAGTGTAGAGATTCTAGATATACTCGGGAAGTTGCCAGTATTTGTCTTTTGGCGTCTTCTGCTGTGTTTGGATGTCCAGTGCCCTAGACACAGCTGTTTCCAGACATATATGTAATGGCTGCGTCAATTTCTGCAGAATCCTGTGTTGAAGTGACAGCGGTATGATGGGCGGTTCACAAATTAGTTCGCTCATACTCGAATTCGAGATACCACCGTCGTCGTCGATTGTATCCATAGAATTCCTTCAATACTTTCCTTAAGAGAGCATGTCTTTGTCCAATTTGTTAACCATGATTGGCCCTTCTGTAGCAGCCACACGTAATAGTCACCTCAAGAAGTGAGGAAGTTGCTCTCAAAAATATAAAATAAAAAAGGTAATATTTGGATTACCGGAGGGCCTCCGAACAGGTAAATACGACTATGTAAAGATGACAGTGTTAACCTCAGTTAAAAGTGCCAAGTTTAACCATCAAAATAAATCAGACCACTTGGCAGGGCAGGGGGCTACACCTCGGTTTCGGGTAGGGTGACAGAAGTGGTTGTTGCTGAAATCAGGAAATGTCCTTGGATTCAAGTATTTCAAGGAAAGAAAACAAAAAAAAACAAATAAAAACAAACCATTCGCGAGAAAAAAGTGTGTGGGTATCCTGCCCGGTCCCGGAATGTAGGTACTTGTCCGTGAGAGGCGATCCTTTTTTTTAGATGGTTGACTTTTATTTTTGGTTACATGTACATATTTTTCATTTTGTAGTTTCTCTGCCGGGTTCGCTTTTGATTGTCATGTTTATCCTGGCAAAAGGATTGCTCCTTCTCTGCGAGTTTTGTTATCACCGAAAACAACTCTGCCAGAATAATGCTTGGGGTGATTGTTACTTAGACAAAGGAAAAAGCAATTTCCTCCCGACTTATCCTTTATGTATATTTTTTGCTTTTTTTTTGTGTCCTCCTGAACATAACAACTGAAAGTGAGTGAGGGTGGGGGAGTGGTGGATTGGCTGTGGGTTCTGCATGGATATAGTTGGTAAAAATGAAAGGTATATGTGTGCGAGTATTATAGTTGCAAGGAGGTAATCATATGTTTTGCATTTTTATTGCAACATTGTGAGGACACTTGTCGTGTGAAATGACAACTTTGACAAGGATCCTTCGTGGGGTGCTGCAGAAATAGAATAGCTCGGCTCTCTGTGATGATTGTTTTTGTTATTACCTGTGTTCTTGAGTGTACCTACTTCTGGTGTGACTATATATGCGATGAAGTTATTGTGTTTTTTCTCCCATTCAAATCTACCGACAGTTGAATATATTTTTGGCAAAAAATGATATAAAACCACAATCCACAAAAAAAATATATATAACCACTGTGGTTGGTGTATTACGATTTATGACAATATGGGAGTTGGGCTGAGCCAGATCCTGACATATATTACTTAGCAGAAAACAAAAAGGATGATGGTCGGAGAAGTTTTTACCGAATAATTTATTTGTGTTGGAAAATATGATAACTTTTACTCGTTGCGAGATATTTGATTTACACAGGATAGCGACACACATGTGTAAGGGATATGGTAGATTGTGTTTTTTTTTTTCTTATTTTGGATTTGTTATATTAAAATATTTTTAGGAATGCTTGAATAGATTTTATTGTCTCAAGGTCGTTTATTGAGTCAGATTTTTTGGATTAGGAAATGCTTTCATTTTGGTTTTATGTGAAGGGTAATGCAGGAGCAGAAAAAAAGTAATCTTGATCTAGAAGAAATAATTTTAGGTTTTTCGTGAATATGAAGTTTATTGGTCTTTTATGTTGGAAAGTATTCACTTTAAAGTTTCACTATCAAAGGCTTAGTGTTTCGTAAGGCAGTTTCGAAATTCTTTGTTCCAATTGAATTTTGCTTTCAAAATACATTTACATAATGTACAATACGTATAAATCTATTGGTAGATACTATAGGACAATAGAGATTCGTGAAAAAAAAAAACAAAATGGAAATTTTAATCAAAGATAACAATATACAAAGCTAGAGAACAAGACAAAATTGACATTTTTGAACTTCACGGTAAAATTATTATAGGTCCTCTCCATATCGCCAACAGCACACACACGGGATTAGCTGAGATTGGAATGTAATAGACTCTAGTTATCTGGCTGTTGCGCGTCAAATTTATTTTTTTGCAATTTCTAAGCGGAAAATTATAATATTTTAAATAAGCACCAAAAATAACGGTACTTCCCATAGAACTAAGAAAAAGCTTACTTATCTCGAAAACGGCTAAGAAAATTTTTATATTTTAATTTTAAAAATTTAAGTAGGTACCTAATGCAATATGTTTGAAAGAATCTAAGAGAATTTAAAAAATTATCATGAAAAAATTCTTTAAGCATAATATTCATTTTTTAGACTCTTTAAGTTGTAAAAGATGAAAACAGAATGCCATGTGATTTCTTAAGCAAATGTGAATGCATGCAAAAACAAAAATTATAAGTCGTTTAAGCCGTTTCTTAAGAAAATTTACTTTTATATGGGCTTATCCCTGTAAATTTTAACTTATTGAGTTTGAAAAAAAAACAAAAAAAAAATTAAGACACGCATGTCAATTTGAGTTTTTCTTCAATTATAGACCACGAATAAATAAAAAACTTCAAAATAACTCATATGTATTGTTTGTTGAAGAGTATAAAGGTATAACGTATAGAAAAATGAATTTAAAATAATTTATTTTAAGCACCGAGTTAATTGATTTGGTTTTTATTTTTAATCTTCACAGCTTCTGTTTTCAAACTTTTTTTTTTTTATAATTTCTACAGTTTAAATTACGCTCATTGTAAGGGTAAAATCAAACAATGCTTTGGTGTGCTAGTAAAAAATGTGCCTTTTTTGAAACAGTTACGTTTTTTACCTTCGTTTTGTTAACTTCATAAAATTTGTACATAATGAAGCACGCATTGAAGCCAAAGATTTTTTTACTCTAGATAGCTTAAATAATGATGCAGACCATAAAAAAATGCCCCATGATCAATGTTAAAAAAATAGACACGAAAATTTGTGACAATTAAAGATTTACGAAAAATCACGCATGGCAGTTTTTTCTAAAATTTATATCATATAGGATTATTTATAAGGAAGGCACGCACTCAAAATGAATGATTTCAATTAATTTTGACCTTCATTTATATGAAAAAACAAAAATTGTACTAAGTAATCTTATGTTAAACATTATTTTTGCAATAATACAAAACGTTAATTATGCACGCACGCAGCCAAAAGTCTCAATATTCGATGATTTTTTCGATTTCAAACACTTTCGCACTATCTCGATGGTTCATTTTATAAATTGAATAGTTAAAACTCAATGATATATATAATATTATAAGTTCCAAAACCTGAATATTTAATAATAATGTCTATATATTTCGACGCATAGCAAAAGTTAAAATTTGCACGGATAAGCCCATATACGAAAGATTAAAAATATTTCAAAATTTTCGTACACCAACATCAAGTTGTTGTACTAAGCAAATTAAGTTCCGAAAAACATTACTGACCCATTTTTAAAATATCGCATTTAAAAAATATTTTTTTTTTTTCAAAAATTCAAGAAATATTTTTTTTAAAGTTTTGAACGGAATATTTTTCAAACTTTTTAAAAGCTTCTCTATAAAAAATATTCATTAAAATCCGTTATGTAAATTATGATAAATTCAAAATTTGAAACAAGTTTCTATGGTACATACGTGCAGTCAGTAATATCTTACTTTTTTTTTATTTAACTATAGACCGTACAAATTGATCGAGAGAAAAAAAATTTCTATCATTCTAGGTGCCGTTTTCGAGAAAAATAAGATTTTCGAAAATCATTTTTTAACATTTGTATGGTGGGTACCGTTATTTTTACGTAAAATAAACTTTTTTTCCCACAACTTGAAGATTATATGGAGAAACTTTTATTTTTCAGGTTTCAAAAAAATTAAGCAGAGTTCTCACAATATTGAATTTTGAAAAAAAAATGATTTTTTTTAAATCCAAAAAAAATTGTTTAAAATTTGAATACACAATAATATTCAAACTGCTAGGGAGCTTTAGCATTAAAAAAAATTTTCGAAATCAATTGTATCTATCTACCGTAAATCAAAAACCAAAAAAATGGTTCCAAGGGGGTACCAAAAATAATCCTTTTTTTGGAATTTTTTTCAACCGTTTCTTAGCTTTAACTTAATGAAATTTTTTCTTAAAAAAATCTGTTGGACAGTTTTTCAGAAAAAAGTATATAAAATAAATATAATTTTTGGCCTTAAAAAACAGGAAAAAAACATGTATAGGAAAATAAAAATACTATCTACCAAGTTTAAAGAAAATCGGCCGAGTCGTTTAGGCTATAGTCAAAAACACAGACAGACAGACAGACAGACAGACAGACATACAGAATTACGAGACCCACTGTTTTGGCCTTCGCTATCATCGTAATATCAACTTTGAGCAAAATCTCGAGTTCGATTTTTTTTCTGAATGCATAACTTGCCTTATAGTACCTACATATAAGACGCAAGTAAAAATGCACGATTGAATCGCACGAAATTGCTCGTATGAAAGAAACTAAATATTTTGAAATTGAGTGATACAAGAGAAAAATGTTCATAACTTGATGTCAATTTTTTAAATGACAAAAACGACTTCTTCATTAATTAGAGCTAAAAACTGGATGCCATGTGATTTCCAACGAAATAGTTTATGCAAAAATAAAATTTAGATATAAATCGTTGTAGGGTTTATTTAAAAAAAAAAAAAAAATTTTTAAAACATTTTTAAGAAAAAATTAGGGAACGACAACCTTAAATTTTTATTAGTGTACGACTAAAAATAAAATATTAAAAAAAAATATCGACCCGTTTTTGAGATATCGAGCTTTAAAAGAAATTTATATTTTGTTTTCAAAAATTCAAAAATATTTGTTTTTTAGGTTTCGAAATGCATGTATTGTATACACAATTTCATTAAAATCCATTATGCCTATAATGAGAAATTCGAAAAAGGTGTTCTATGGTAAAATCATTTATAGCTTAATTGAATTATAGATTGTAAAAATGAATGTTGCTTTCGGCAACAAAACAATACATAAACGTGTAAAGCTTTCAAGTCGAACATTAACAAGTTTTAATCTCATATTTCAACTGCACCCGCTTTAAAAAAAAGTCGCTGTGTCAAAGTTAAAACTGAAAAAGAATTTAAAAGTTTTGTATGTAACTTAAAAATTGGAATGCAATGAATTCTGACTCATGATATTTAATTCATTTCGTACGTGAACCGACTTGCATGGTAGTAAGCGTCGCGTCTCTTATGTTCCACTTCCAGTAGTAAAATATATTTTGCCAGTACTCAGTCAGCTTTTCTTTTAACGTTTAATTGATTGCTGATTGTTTTAAAAGTGATATTTGATTTGTTCATCTTTCAATTTTAACTAGATTAGTAAAGGTATTATCAAAAATTAATATGGAAAACTTTTCATGTAGGTTTTTCACCAAAACCCATATTTTCATGACAACCGCGTTTTGGGCATGGTGTAAAAACCCTTACATGGGTTTTTGAAAATCCTTAAATTTTTGGTTAAGAAATAAAATAAATAAATCAATTGAAAGCAAATAAAATTTACAGAAGGAACGCAATGTAAATTATATTAATCCAGGGGAATTTGGTCAAATTCAGACACGTAGAAAATTACGTCCCTTTTTTTGGCTCAACAAAAATTGGCGTTTCTTTCCGGCGATCTCACAGTTCATGTCCATTAGTTAACTGTGAAGGCCTTATTCATACTCAATTTTTGTTAAATTAAACCTTCATATAATGGTCAATATGTATGTATAGTTTACTTATTTAATTAATCACATCTTGTAGAATCTATTAAAAAACTTTTAATTGTCAAGTTTAAAAAATCGTTTTCGAAATATTGAGTTTTGAAAATTAAATTAAGAATTTTTTTTAATTGGAAACATTTTTTTTTATGCAGTTTTTGTTTTTCAAGCATTACCTAGCTTTAACTAAATGAAATTTTGAATTTTTTACCTGCGACTTATAGTAGGTACTATAAGGCAAGTTATGCATTCGTAAAAAAAATCGAACTCGAGATTTCGATCAAAGTTGACATTACGATGATAGCGAAGACTACAAAAGTGGGTCTCGCAATTCTGTCTGTCTGTTTGTCTGTCTGTCTGTCTGTCTGTCTGTCTGTTCGACTACAGGCTAAACGGCTGGGCCGATTTTCTTTACACTTGGTTGATATCATTTTTAATTTTTCCCCCCCACACGTTTTTTTCTTTTTTTTTTTGAAGACCAAAAATAACGGTACCTGCCATACGAATTTTTTTCCAAATTTTATAAACATTTTTTTTCCTCCAAAAGGGTTTGACAGATTTTAAAAATAAAAATACAGAAAAATTTCATTTAATTAAATCTAGGTATTGGTTGAAAAAAATTTTCCGAAAAATGGTTATTGAGGGTACCCTCCATGGAACCATTTTGTTTGGTTTTGATTTTCTTAAAAACGGTTCAACCGATTTTGATAATTTTATTTTTGCTTAAGCTCCCCAAAAATATGAAATATGAAATGAATAGAATTGTGTACTCAATTTTTCAAAAAAAAAATTTTTTCGATTTTTAAAAAAAAATTCAATTTTTTTTTAAAACTCAATATTTCGAAAACCCCATGCTAGATTTTTTTTAAACTTGATAAATAAAAGTTTCTCAATATAATCTACAAAATGTGAGAAAAAAATTTTTATTTTACCTAAAAATAAATACAAATGCTAAAAAATTAAAAAAATGGTTTTCCAAAATCGTATTTTTCTAGAATTTTGATAAATTTTTTTTTAATTAATTTGTATGATCTTGAATTTAATAAAAAAAAATTTTGAAATTAAGATATTACAGCTTGTACCTACCATAGAACCATTTTTTCAAATTTTGAATTTCTCATTATCCACAAAACGGATTTTAATGAAATTTTTTATAGAGGAGCTTCTAAAAAGTCTAAAACACATTGCATTTCAAAACTTTAAAATAAATATTTTTTGAATTTTTGAAAAAAAATCTATTTTTTTTTTTGAAAATTCGATATCTCAGAAACGACTCAATATTTTTTTTGTAAATTTAATTTTTATTCGAACAATAATAAAAACTTCAAATTGGAGTACCAACATTTTTTCTTAAAAAGCTTTTAAGAAGTTTGTATATAAAAGCTACAACTACATAATAATTTTTGTTCTTGCATAAATTCATAATTGGATAGCATTCTGTTTTTGTCTTTTACTACGAAAAGAATTTAAAAATTAATTTTATCCTTATGAACAGTTTTCTCTAATAATATTCGTTTTTAAAATTCCTAGTCGATTACATAGGAGCAAGTTCGTGCGACTCAGTCGTGCATTTTATTTTTAAATCTCTGGAACAGTTTTTGAGAAAATATATTTTATAAAATTTCGGAAAAAATCGTATGGCAGCTACCATTATTATTGGTTTTATACAAAAAAAAAAAAAGGTGTTGGGGGAAAAATTTTAAAATGCTATTTACCAAGTTTAAAGAAAATCGTTGGAACATTTTTTTGTAAATACAAAACAATTTTATTTAGTTAAAACTAGGTAATGCTTGACAAAAATTTTCCCAAAAATGGTTATTGAGGGTACCCCCCAAAGAACCTTTTAGTTTTGTTTTCGATTTCCTCATAAACGGTGCAATCTATTTTTATCATTTTTTTGGCTAAAGCTCCATAAAACTTGAATAGAATTGTGCATTCAAATTTTCAAACAATTTTTTTTTTTCAAAACTCAATATTTCGAAAACCCCTTGCTAGATTTTTTTTTTTAACTTGATAGAAAATAGTTTCCCAACATAATCTACAAGATGTGAGAAAAAAATGATTTTACCTAAAAATTAAGGTACCCATCATACAAAAATGTTAAAAAATGGTTTTCAAAAATCGTATTTTTCTCGAAAACAGTGACTAGCGACAAAATTTTGTCTTCCAATTATTTTTACGATCTTTAATTTAATAAAAAAACTGAAATTAAGATATTACCGCGTGTACCTACCATAGAACCATTTTTTTTTTCAAATTTTGAATTACTCATTATCGACATAACGGATTTTAATCAAATTTTTTATAGAGATGCTTCTAAAAAGTTTAAAAAACATTGCATTTCGAAACTTAAAAAAAGTATTTTATAAATTTTTGAAAAAAAAAAATCATTTTTTTTTGTAAAATTCGATATTACAAAAACGGTTCAATATTTTTTTTGGAAATTTAATTTTTATTCGAACCATAATAAAAACTTTAGGTTGGCGTACCAAATTTTTTTTCTAAGAATCTTTTAAAAATTTTGTATATAAAAGCTTATTTTTTTAAGAAACCACTACAACGACTTATAATTTTTGTTCTTGTTTAAATTCATGTTTTCATGAATTCTGTTTATCTCTTACCAGTTGTATATTTTCAGAAAATTAAAAATATAGATTTATGGGAGGTACCATTAATTTTTTTTATTGTGAAAAAAAAAATTCAACCGTTTTCTTAAATTTATTATTTTTTGATATTTAAAAAAAAATTGACGAATTTTTGAGAAAAAAAAAGTCAAGGAAATGGTATTAGCACATTAGCACCAGGAAAATATGCTGCTCAAGATTGTTTTTATCGAACGATCGAGTACCTTTAGATGCATTTCATCGCCATCGGTGTAAATCTTGAGGTAACATCCTGAAAGTGAAGTACTCCTTGGCACCTATTGTTTAACTTAGGGCGACCACAAGTGTTCCTTGGCATAATGGTTAGTGCGTTGAACTGTCATGCGGAAGGTCTCGAGTTCGATTTTCAGCCGCTGCAAGAAAGTTTTTTTCAGTGGTGTACCTTCCTTGCGAGGAATTGACAAATTCTCCAAGTGTATCTCTTGTCATTGAAAGTGCTGCTCATTAGCCGTTCAGAATCGGCATCGTTCGTGAGTCCCCTCCGTTCCTGGTAACACGCACACAGGAATGGTTGAGAGTTGTAAGTCACTAGGTCCTGGTTCACTCCGAGCTGTTGCACCTACAAATTCAATTTAATTTTTGACCACAAGTGCAAGTTATTGATGAAAATGCACAAAAAAGTGCATTGGACTGTTATGCATTCTCAGCCACTGCAAAGATGTTTTTCAGGAGTGTATGGACTCCTGTGAGGAAGTTATAAATCCTCTTATAGGTCCATGAAGCTGCGTCCCCCACAAAAGAAATTAAAAATTCTAATGATAAAGGATTTAAGTTCCATTTTGATGCTCATTTACTATCTCGTTCCCAACTTGAAACCAAAATCCCTAGCCCCTTAAGCCAGCTTGCCGTCAAGCTAGAACCACCACAATTTCAAACATAAATTTAAAAAAAAAAACTTATAATGAGCCATTCATGACAATGGCATTAAACAGCATTGAGTTTTCAAAGCATTAAGCTTCACTATATTCTTTATCGGTGTGTTATGAGGTTATCATACGGTACCGTTGGAATTTCACTTCCGAAGGAGATGGACGTGAATTTGAGAACGCGCATGAGAAGCTGAGGTTAGACTCGTCAGCAAAACATTGAAGTGAATAAAAAGTTTCAAACACAAGACTATTTAAAAAAATGAGGAAGAGAAGCTGATGCTGAGACAAAAGAGAGCCCCGGGGGAACACCAGCACCTATTTTGGGAAGGTCAGACTTTATACCGTCCAAAACAACATATTTTTAACGATCTAGAATGTAATGTCTAATACCAAAAATAATGTGTTTATTGATTCAAAACTCACGCATTTTCAATAACGGAGCTTAATGTCAAACTCTATCAAATGTCAATCGAAATACTCGTACTTTCTGAAAAGCAATGTTAAGATCTGTTCCACTCTTCGTTTCTTGCATTTGCATTTCCTAAAAAATATTTATATCTTGAAAATGAATGACCTCTTTTCCCGGAAACACTCGATCGAGTAATGGTGATCTCTACAATCTGTGTAGAGTTGACCTCCCTCATATGGCAACCCCTTTTTTTTGTTTTTCTCAGTGCATTTATTGGTGTGAATCTAACTTCCGTCTCTTGAGAGGCAAGGATAGTAGCTTAAATACATTCTCTAATTATCAAAAATGTAATAAAGTCCACGTTGGGACTTCATTAAATATGACTTCAGGATACTCTTATTGATCTTTGAACCATTAATATGATATTGCGTTTTGTTCGTAAAAAGTTCTTGGTATCACGTTACGTGGATGAGAAGGGCTAATAATATAAATAAATCCTTTAACATCACATCACACACACACATGAGTATCTGTAAGCTGTCAGAGAATGTGACTTAAACTATAACTCCCGACACTTTAAAGACACCTGATATTCAAAAAACAAATCGTTCCCACCGCCTTTATCTTTTAGGAAATTCTTTTTATTTCTTGGTAAAGCTAGATTCCTTCCAAATTCAAAGCCTATTTTTATTCTCATCTCATGTCTTTTTTCTTCACCCTAGAGCACTCCTGTGTGTTTGTAAATGTGTTTGTAGGTTATGTTAGAACTTTTTTATTCTTCGTCTTCAGTTTATTTTTTCTATTTGGAATTGAGTTTTTGAATTACATACAAAAATCGAATGTCGAAATGTCATGGGAACGTACTTAAAACCAACATACATCCTAGGAAGGTATTCAATTTAACTCTGTCTGCGACTTTGTAGTGAAAAAGAAGGACATAGAACACAAAGCATCTTAGAAATGAGGAAAATAATTGAAATGATTTCCTAAAAGGACTTGACGTTAACTGTGATATTTCTCTGGAAGATGGGTTTAACGTTCTCTCTTGTGACCTACTTAGATGGTTTTAATTTGAGTGTCATTGATGAAAATAAAATAAATTTTGAGAATTTCGAAGGATATGTCTGAAAGCAAAAAAAAAGGATTAAATACACATTCGAATCGAGCTGTTGATGTAATTGAAGGATTTATCTAGATGTCTGGTGGAGTTTTTTTCTTTCTTTTGTTGTTGATGATTCGTACAGCAAACACGAAATATAGAACAAAATACATACCTTGAAAGTTAGCCTAAAAAAATATATTTTTTTCAAGGGTAATGTCTCTTGATAGGAAGTAACAATTCGTCCAAGATTATCTCCTTTCAATAGAAGCGCTTCTTATTTTAGCCGTTCAAACTCGTTCTAAGATCTAAGGTCATCAGCATTTCTACCCACAAAGCGAATACAGGAATGATTAAGAGTCGTATGTCACTAGATTGTGGTTCTACAAGAGCAGCTATAGGGATTCAGATTTATATTGTTTTGGATTAGATTTTTCGATTTCTAGTACGTACCTATACCTCTGTGATAATTGACATAGTTTTGATGTAACTTTAAATAGGTAAATAGGATTCTGTCTAAAATTTTATTCTGGCATTTTATACCCCAAGAAAGAACTGTGAGCAATCATAGACAACCATTGAACAAATATGTAGGTCAGGATGTTCTGGAAATCACACAAGTCATGTAGAGGCATAACTCGATGAATATTTTTTCTTCAAGTGGACAAAAATGGAAGCTTAGAATTGCTCTGATGGAAAAGTTAAAAAAGTCAGTTTCCACATAATACCCATTACACAATAGGGTTGAACCTGCGATTAACGAAATGGTATCTATCATACCCGTATCAGAAAAAGTATTAAAAATGTAGCAAAAAATTTTAAAATTTCGAGAGCAATTCCAGTTAACTACATTTGAGGTTTATTTCAATTTGAGATTTTGCACATTCGAAATTTTGGCATTCAAGGTTTTGGTCTAAGGGATTGCTGGATTTGGGATTCTTAATTTTCGACATTCAATATACGAGCATATGCTCTAAAGGAAATTGTCGTTTAAATTTTTACAGAATTTTCTTTATTATATTTTTTTTTAAATATGTAATATTTTTTATGAGCCACTTTTAGATGTATACTAGGTGTATAGGTACATATACCCAATATATTGATGGAATATTTTTAAATAATAAATCAAAGAGTTGCAGAAATTATATAAAATATGACTATTATTAGTATTTCAGGAAGGGTTTTGCAAAAATTATTTTATTACTCCCGAATTATAATAGGTACTATAAGGCAAGTTATGCATTCGTAAAAAAAATCGAAATCGAGATTTTGAACAAAGCTGACATACATAACGATTATAGCGAACACGAAAAATTGGGTCTCGCAATTCTGTCTGTCTGTCTGACTGTCTATGTGTGTGTCTGTCTGCTGTCTGTTCAATTACCACCTAAACTGCGCGGCCGATTTTTTTTTTTTAACTGGGAAGATAGCATTTTTAATTTCCCCCGTCCCACACACATTTTTCTTTTTTAAGACCAGAAATAACGGTCCTGCCATATGATTTTTTTTTTTGGAAATTTTATAAAATATTTTTGTATAACTTTGTTGTAAAAAGAAATCAAAAATTTCTTTCAAAACTCAAATTTTGCAAAAAACTACTTGCTCGATTTTCTTAAAACTTGACAGTTAAAAGCTTATATACTATCTACAAGATGTGAGAAAAAAAATGTATTTTATCTAAAAGTAACGGTACCCACGATAAATGTTAAAAAATGGTTTTCGAAAATCGACTTCTAGAATTTTGATAATATTTTTTCCTTTCGATTAATTTTAACGATCTTGAATTCAATAAAACCATAGAATTATTTTTTTTTGAATTTCTTACTATCCACATAACGGATTTTAATAAAAAAAATTATAGAGAAGCTTCCAAAAAGTTTCAAAACTTAAATTTTTTATTCTCAAAAACGGGTCAATATTTTTGTTTTTAATTTAATTCTTATTCGTACAATAAAAAACTCTTAAAAATGGCGTAGCAAAATTTTTTCTTTAAAATGTTCGAGCTATCGAAGTTTTTAATCCCGTCTCATATACATATAAAAATGTTTATATCATTTAAAAAAAAAACTTAAAGTTTTTGAGATATCAAATTTTGTATAAGATTTACATTCAAAAATCCAAAAAAAATATTTTTTTTATAAAAATATGCAACAGTTTTCAAACTTTTTAGGAACTCCTGTATGCAAAATTGTCAAAATTCGAAAAATGGTGCTATTGAAGGTACAGTAATGTCTTAAATTTTTGAGTTATGCATCGTTTGAATTAAGCAACACTTTTCAGTAGTGGAAATACATTCTTCGATAAAGCTACTACAAAATAACAATACAACCGGACTTGATGAAGTACCAGTTGAATTCCTGAGAGTTAATCCCTTCACAATCGCTAGTATGCTACATCCGTTGATACAAACTGTTTGAGCAATGAGCAAACAAAACGTATCGCAGGTACTGGAAGAATGGATTGATTTTTAAGCTGCCAAATAAAGGTGACCTTAAGAATTGCAACAATTGGCGTAGTATTAGTGGTTTGTACATTGTCCCAAAACTAATGGCATACATTATTCTAGAGCTGATAAAGGCTAGAATTGATTCTACACTCAAGACGCATTAACCTAGCGATCGATCGTATGTTGACTATATCGACACACTGCGTATCTGCGGAATTTTGATCATCGATTAAACTCATGTTCGTGGATTTAAAGAAGGCCTTTGACCGAGTTAACCGTGAATGAATTTGGAGATTACTTTTTGATAGAGAAATTTCATCAAAAAATGTTGCTATCTTTACAACGGGTGTTAAGATTTGCACAATCAATGGTCAGATATTCGACTCTTTCGAAGTGTGGCAGGGAATGTCTTATAGCCAGTTATTTTTCGGATCGCGATAGATAAAGTAGCTATTTACATCTAACTTCATCAGTGGACTGAGCGGGATGTGTCAAGCACAGGTGAAATAAGAGTAGATCGGACTAAGATTAAATAATAGCAAACAGAAAAACTAGTGCTCAAACGCCGCCGCTTCACACCACATCAGCGTATTGCCTTACGAGAGACAAGAGTTGAAGAAGTAGAAGTGTTTAATTACCTTGGAAGTTTTATATCAGCTTATGGCTATGGTTAAATTGATACCTGCTGTATCAAAATAGTTACATAAGTACTTACGCACTAAGCTAAGATTCGAATTTGATGTTTAATTCGTGCTACTATATGCCTGTGAAACCTGGAAAGCCTCAGCTATCATCTCTATACGAAAATGCAGGCTTTTGAAATGCTTACTACGTCACATGCATCGTGAAGATTCTCTGGTCACAAAATATTTTTAACCAGAAACTTTAGTATACAGTACAAGTCAAGATCGGCTGGGCATCGACTTAAGGAAGCAAAAATGGCAATGTATTGGTCACGAACTGAGGAAACCAGACGATCATAGTGCAAAGCATTCCTTTAAACGGAATCTTCAGACGATGTGTTGGCTCCTAGGCTCCGAGCGAGGTTACAGGACATGATGATGATGATGAAAATCAAGCGAAACGAAAAATGTTTCTCAAAATTCTTGGTGCTACGAGTATTTTCGAAACCCATTTTTTAACGTTTAGTTATAGTGGTATCCGTTATTTCTAGATACAAAAATTTGAAAAAAAAATCCTACATTTTGTACTAGGTATTGTTTTGAAAACCTCTTAGAAATATCGAGTTTTCAAAAGCAGAAATTCAGATTCAATTAACACTCAAAAAACAAAAATGGGTAAAAAATACTTTTCAAACTTTTCATTAGGGTTGGCATAACAAAATCAAAATCATTTGTACCCTTTTCGACAAAATCGGAAACAAAATAATGGTTCTTTGAAACGTACCGTTCCTAACTACATATATTTTTAATTTTTTCTTTAAACATGGACTAACTCTTACTTAATGGAATGTTTCGATTTTTTTTTAAAGTCTGTAGAACAGTTTTTGAGAAAAAGAAAATATTTTCTTAAATTAAAAAATATTTGGCAGGGACGTTAAGTTGACCTGTCCTGTCTTTTTACTTACTTATAGGTACTATAAGGCAAGTAATGCATTCGTAAAAAAAATCGAACTCGAGATTTTGATCAAAGTTGACATAAAGATGATAGCGAAGACTAAAAAAGTGGGTCTTGCAATTCTGTATGTCTGTCTATCTGTCGGTCTGTCTGTCGGTTCGACTACAGCCTAAACGACTCGGCCGATTTTCTTTAAACATGGTAGATATCATTTTTAATTTTTCCCCCCACACGTTTTTTTTTCTTCTTTTTTTTTTTAAGACCAAAAATAACGGTAGCTACCATACGATTTTTTTTTTCGAAATTTTATAAATATTTGTTTTTCTCAAAAACTGTTCTACAGATTTAAAAAGTTGAAATACAAAACAAAAATTATTTAGTTAAAACTCGGTAATGGTTAAAAAAAAATTTCCGAAAAATGGTTATTTAGGATACCCTCCCTGGAACCATTTTTGTTTTGTTTTTGATTTTATCAAAAACGGTACAAGCGATTTTGATCATATTCTTTTTGCCAAAGCTCCCCGAAAACTTAAATATAATTGTGTATTCCAAGTTTCAAAAACAAAATTTTTGGATTTTTAAAATAAAATTAAAATTTTTTTTTTCAAAACTCAATATTTCGAAAACGCCATGTTAGATTTTTTTTTAAACTTGATAAAAAATAGTTTCTAAATAGAATCTACAAGATGTGAGAAAAAAAATGTATTTTACCTAAAAATTAAGGTATCTAACCACCATACCAATGTTAAAAAATGGTTTTCAAAAATCGTATTTTTCTCGAAAACGGCGGCTGGAATTTTTTTTTTTTCAATTAATTTTTACGATCTTTAATTTAATAATAAAAGTTAAAAATTAATATATATTATAGCTTGTACCTACCATAGAACAATTTTTCAAATTTTGAATTACTCATTATCGACATAACGGATTTTAATCAAATTTTGTATAGAGATGTTTCTAAAAAGTTTAAAAAACATTGCATTTCAAAACTTAAAAAATCAAGTATTTTATGAGTTTTTGAAAAAAAAA
The DNA here is from genome assembly GCA_911387755.1 of Chrysotoxum bicinctum. Taxonomy (NCBI): domain Eukaryota; kingdom Metazoa; phylum Arthropoda; class Insecta; order Diptera; family Syrphidae; genus Chrysotoxum; species Chrysotoxum bicinctum. Next base: position 41,638,332 of record OU426987.1, read on the forward strand.
AACATTTTTTTTTTTGGAAAATTCGATATTTCATAAACGACTCAATATTTTTTTTGCGAATTTAATTTTTATTTGAACCATAATAAAGGCTTAAGGTTGGCGTATCAAATTTTTTTCTTAAAAATCTTTTAAGAATTTTGTATATAAAAGCTTAAAAAATTAACTTGTATACTGATAAAACATCAAAGGTATGCTATTATTAGTAATTTAAAAAAAGTGCTATGTAGATTCAGTCTAAAAATTTAAACAATAGAAAATTTTGTACTAACGATTTTTGAGAAACCCGTATTCTCGGACGTTTCTTTTACAAGGATACGGTTTTGAAAGAATCATCTGTTTCTATACAGATACATTTGAACATAATTTATTCACATGATTTTAACTGTACCTTTGTAATACAAGTTTTATCTTTTTCAAATCACAAAAACTCACTAATTTAAACCTAATCCAATAGTCCGCTTAGAGAAGCTTAGCCCGCATAACAATATGATTTTAAATTATTTCAGTCAGATAAATGTTTTTCAAACAGTTTGCCGAATAATGTCATCAGTACATAATGGACGTTGGCTTTTTGCCAAATTCATTGCTAACCTCTATTTGGCCCGTCTAACATGTATTCGACAAAAAAATAAAAAAAAAATAAAACTTGAAACCACCCAGCAAATCTGCATACAATCAACCTAATTTTTTGTCCGCTTGCTTTTCAAAAAGGTCAACAACCACTTTTCACGGGTGGCACATAGAGTAAACGAACTGCCCCGATGTTGAGTTACTTTGTAAGCTTTGTTGTTGCCATGAAAGTCCTTGGAGGAAACATTTTTTTTTACTTTCAATAGCCAAGTGGTGTAAAGAAGTGAAAATGAATGAATTTTCATCAGGTTGCCCATGACGGAAAATAGTTTTTTTTTTCGGTATGGTCTTGTCGTGTCAAGTGGTTGACACCATAGCCTCTTTAATGTAGAAAAATAAATCTCCAGTAACCGCAGTTTTTAAACAGTTCGTTTTAGAAAACTTCTTATAAGCGATCAAAGCTTTAAGGGAATTTATTGCATTAATCCAGGATACAAGAGCTAAGAAAAAGTAATACTATTTCCTCTATGAGTAAAATAAACTGTAATCCCTACTTAAGGACACATGGATGATTTAATGTTCAAGAACTAGGTTAGTAGTCAGCCAAAAATTCATTGCCGTTTGGAGCAATGGGGTGTGTTTGTGAAAAATGAATGTTTTGCTTTCGAAAAGAATACAAGATACACATTCATTTTCATTGGGGTTGGAGAAATGGGATATTTTTGTTCCCAGTTTCCTGGTGAATTGTGGAACTCATACAGGTCACATGCCTAACAAGTAAATACTTGAGGCAGGATTCTGGAGTAAATTAAAGATTTATGTACTTTAAAGAAGGGGAGACAAGTTTATCTCAGGTCAGTAATGAAAAAAAGGCAATAATTTTGGTTGATAGGTGTCATTTTCAATTTTATATTAAAATATTATTTTCTTAAAGCAAATTTAATTACGAACAGAAGTTCAAGTTATTATATTGAAACTTTGACTCTATAACATGCATTATGCTACTACGCTCCGCGACATTTACGTACACTCGAAAAAGGATTAAGGGTGTAAGTTCGGAATATCGGAACGGCTTTGGATTTAAAGAGGTTGTAAGAGAGCTCCTGATAATTCAAAACCTTTACTGATGGAGAAAACCGGAAATAGAACAGGCAAGTCAGGAATACCTGCACTGCTTATAATTCGTCATGGAAAAAATACTATAATATCCCAAAGGCAGTAAGAACTAAGAGACAAATTTAAGTCATAGGTTCCAATTGTCGCTTACAATAGCAATCCAGTCGTTCTTGCGTGCTTCGAAAAAAAAAGAAATTTGCTTACAGTCCAGTTTGCTGCAAATCTGACTTTGCCGCTAAATATTATGACAATTGGACAAGTCTTTTTTAGCCGTATACTCACAATTGCCCTTAGACATCTTGAAATACGAAAATGCACTGATCCCTTTTAGTCGTGCTGTTGTAATATAGTAAAACTATTGCGTAAGCTTTTCCAACTTTCCTACTCCGCAGCACACTCTTCCCATTCAAAGCCTTAGAAAGGAAAACATTCCAACCGAATTACTGAACAATTGTACTACCCACTCCTTCTTTATAAAGTCATAAAACCGCGATTAGAAAAATATATAGAAGAACGAAAGTCGACCAATAATTGCACTTGATGTCCTTAGTAAGATTAGTAAATATCTTGTAAAACGAAAGCTCTTTCATAACGCAGTACGGCTTTCACAGCAATAGGTTCATTCAATGAAAATGGTGACGGAGCTCTATTATTGCTAATGCGTTACCAATACGGTACAGATGAGTCTCCTTCGGTGGATTAGAATTAAGAAATCAACTTTCTAACGGTTTAATTCAAGTTATTTGCTCTAAATAAATCAAATATTCAAAAATGTACGGGTGAGACCCAAGGCTCCATTTTGTCTCCTATACTCTTTCTTATATTCATTAATCATTTCTTGTCTGAAACTTTTAATGCACTTCATTGTTTTGCTGATGATGTATTCGTGTCTGAAATCATAAATAGAAATGGCACTTAAGCAGCAGCCTCATTTAAGGTCACTAAATTCTAACACCATTATACAATGGAGGTCATACATTTTTATTTATGCGGCTCATGATTCATGAAGAAGATCTGCGAGAGACAAGATACGGCTACCCATGCTCCGCGACCCCGAACACGCTGGCTTCAGTCATCTTAGTCAAGCAATGGGTTGGGTTGTTTCGAAATAAAGTGCTCTTCAAATCGCGATTCAGCCATCTATGTATATCGCCTCTAACCGTGGGATTAGTGTAAAAATACACTTTACGTTGGATCATTTTTGTCTATTTACTTGATGGCTGAGCTAATGTAGATGACGTGATTTAGTTTTCTGGACTGCAACGTATCCTAATACAGCTCATAGATTTCACGGTTGTATCTTCTCCTGCATTACATCAGTTCTTCAAATATCAGTCGAAGAATTTTTCTTTCGAAAGAGCCCAGTACCCTCGCTTTCGAAACTCGGCGACGTAAGTTAGACTTGTGTTATATACTAGAAGCTGAAGTAGGAAGAATTTCCTTTGTTAATTCTTCGTCATATGTACAATACAAAGATGTCTTTCGTGTAGTCAATACTTACTCCGAAGTAGATGACTATATTAGCAATTAGCTTCATCAAGCTTAATGCTATAAATAGTGACTTTTTCTACCAGTCCTTCGTGCTTTGAATGAAATTTCTTTCTGAGAAACTCCTCCCAAGAAAATAACAGTCAGTTCCAAAAGTTCCTTGTAGTCATCTTGAGGCTGGAACTCTTGCAGCTAAGATTTAGAAAAGGCAATCATTTCGTCCTTGATGTCATTCATTGTGTCTGCCGAAATTTCATTGGACAAGGCTTTTTCGTATTTTTTTCCATCGATATTGGGCCAATGTTTTTTGAATCTTTTAAAAATAAGTGTTTCTGAACCCGTTGATGGTCCCAGTGATATCGTGACGAATGCTTCCAACATAATCTCGTGGATGTGATAACGACATGCCAGTCATAGCATGTCCTTGTCCATTTTTTGTTCAAGAAGAATGCATGCCCCATTTCTTCTTCCCGTATTGACTAATGTTGTGTCAAAAGCTAAGCATTTAATATTATCTCCAATTCCCCATTCAACAGCTGTGTCATAAACTGCATTTGTAATATTCTCACCAGTGCCAGAACTTAACTTTGGTACTGCGAGAAGTTGGTCTATTCCTTTCCCAGAAACCAAAATAGGAAGACGATCAAGGATTTCATGTCCAACTACTTAAATCCTCTAGTAGCTTACCATCCCAATGAATTGTTAATGAAACTTCTGGGGTAAATTCTATTTTTTAAATTTTCAGCAATCTATTGACGATGTTTTGCACGCTCTTGGCGAATAGAATTTGGATTCACGTTGTAATCTGATGGATCATGTCCGAGAAGTTTAAGAACGGGAGTCAAAACCAATGCTGCATTGCAATCACTCACTTTAGCAACATCAAGACTAACTGCCAAGTTTTGGTCCAGTATTTTTCTGCGTCCTCTTTTTGAAGGTGGTGCTCCAGATATTGAAGGAACTTGTACTTCGCTGGTTTCGTGATCGGCATTATCAACTTCCACTTCGAATTCTTATGATGATGACGCTTTACACTACCTTCAATGTCTGAGACTTTATTTCTTGCTCTTCTAGCTGTCTCCTCTTCTTTAAATTTTCTTTTTTTTTCTCCAACAACAATTTTTTTTCGCTAAAACTAGATCAACACTACCCATCTTACCACCGCTGAGGCATTAATCAATTCTAATGCGTTGGCATGCGCAATATCAAATAGATCGTCTAGTTCTTCCTTCCAGGCATCTTCTTTTTTCTGCAATCCATCTGACCTCTTTACCTTGTTCTCTTTATTCTTTTTTAACTTCTCCTATTCTTTGAAAATCACTTCCACTTTATTAGCAACATGATCAATCCGTTTTGTTCGAATACGGACCTTATTCCAAATGTCTATAACATTTTTTGCGGTTGAAAGAGAAGCTTTTTTAATAGTTTGTTTGTAGTGAAAGAACCATGCTATAATTTCCTTCTTAGAAGGTAACATTCTTTCGACATGGTGAAGATGATAATTGCCCAATCAACCAAATTTCGGTTTTCCTTCTAGTTGTTACGTTTTCTTGATCAGAACTTTAACTAGATACCGCCATTTTAACTATTGACAAGACTATCTTTTTATGGTTGTGTAAGATGTTCTTTAAGGGTCAAGAATGTTTTCAGGGAGAAAATTCCAGGGAACTAATAAATTTAAAGAGAAACTGATTTTTTTTTCAGGTGAAGATTCAACTAGTTGTTATTTGGGCTGACCAGGTTCATTATCAAAGCCCGGTAGCGATCCCTAATTTTCATCGGATTTGGAAAATTTTGTTTGCCAATCTTTTTTTCTTGAGATGGAACCAGTTGACGGGTTGGGAGAACGTAATTTCAAAAATTTAAAACATTTTTAAGAAAAAAATTTGATACGCGAACTTAAAGTTTTTATTACTGTACGAATAAAAATTAAATTATCAAAAAAAAAAAATATTAAGCAGTTTTTGAGATATCGAATTTTCCAAAAAAACATCAAAAAATATTTTTTTTTAAATTTTGAAATGCAATATTTTTGAAACTGCTTAGAAGCTACTCTATAAAATCGGTTATGTCGATAATGAGAAGTTCAAAATTTGAAAAAAATGGTTCTATGTTAGGTATAGTCAGTAATATCCTAAATCAAAATTATGTTTATTAAATTATAAATCGTAAGAATTAATCGAAAGGAAAAAAATTCTAGGTGCACTCCGTTTTCGAGAAAAATGCGATTTTCAAAAGCAATGTCTTAACATTTGTATGGTACCGATATTTTTAGATAAAATAATTTTTTTTCCCACATCTTGTAGATTAAATTGGGAAACTTTTATTTATCAAGATTTAAAAAAAAATAAGCATGGGGTATTCGAAATATATATATATGTATACTTTCTTAAAAATCGAAAACATTTTTTTTGGGAAAATTTGAGTACACGATTCTATTCAAATTTGTCTAGCTTTAAATAAACTAAATTTGTTTGTATCTTTTTTCTTTTAAATCTGTCGAACAGTTTTTGAGGAAAAAAAATGTTTTAAAAATTTCGAAAAAAATTCGTATGGCAGGAACCGTAATTTTTGGTTTCAAAAAAAAAAGTGTGGGGGGAATTAAAAATACTATCTACCAAGTTTAAAGAAAATCGGCCGAGCCGTTTAGGCTGTAGTCGAAAAGACAGACAGACAGAGTTGCGAAACCCACTTTTTTAGTCCTTGCTATCATCGTAATATCAACTTTGATCAAAATCTCGAGTACGATTTTTTTTACGAATAAGTCGCAAGTGAAAATGGTTACAGCAATGTGTTCAGGTACGTTGCAAAAACAACTCAGTTCGCTCAGACGACGGTTCTTCGGTGTTATTAAAGACGAACTTTGAATCCGAGGAGAAAAAGAAAAAGTAACAAAATCCAGTTCCAGTAAAAAACTACGCGAATTTATGAACCTTGCTGTTGCTCGGGGTTCATTCACCATCATTTCGACTGAAAATACTTACTGACCTCAGCTCTAAGTATGTCAGAATAGCTTTCGTAAGGTAGGTATTCATAGTAGGTATTTCGGATTAACTGGAACTGGAGATAATTTGTATCTAGAGAATTCTTAGGGAGCGCTAATCAGAAATGACATCTTACTCCACTTAGACCAGTCGACTATAAGGGCCTCTACTGTATACCTTCAGGTTGTAAACTAGTATAGTAACCGTAAGGCCAAGCACTATATCAAAGCATATCCTAAGGAAATAAAAGATTTGTATGTTATTTTATAAATGATTTTAAAATCCACACAGCATGCATACATTATACTAAAAAAATAAAATAACGAATTTCAATATCATCGAAAAAGTCAAGACACTGTAACAATTGTCCAATATTTAAACAAACTTGAGAAAATTGAAGGCAAATTTGACGACGGCTTGTGTAAACTTCTTGTTGTCGTCTTTATATTTCTAAGCTGCCACAATTAGTTTCTGCGTTTCCATTGTCCAAACTTCCTGACCTAGACCTCTTTGTCCAACGATAAATTAACATAAACAAAGTGTTGATATTATAAAAACTTAAATTTTTTAAGGACCTCTTAAACACAACGACCACTTGCATGCATTTTCATCTCCTTCCATCGAACTTTGAACATTCTCCATTAGCAAAAAAGGCAGCGTTAAATGTTCATTCTTATTAGTAATATCAAAATTCAAGCCCCGGACTAAAGCTAACTGGCGAAAAAAAAAATAAAAAAAAAAATTCTTATTATCGAACTTACATAGCCCGAAGCTAGTAACTGTGTACACAAAGAGCTTTATTGCATTATTCCCGAACACGGCTGTGTATTACTTGTCAAACGATATTACTTAACGTTAACATCGCCCTTGAGCAGATGACGTTTGTTAGTTGGGCTGGGCGGTACGGAGGGGATGGGAAAATGTTCGATCCAATTGATTGACGACCACCATAAAACTTCAACAGGGAGCTTGGACTGGAGTGCCATTGTACGAGTACTGGATGACATTGGAATGAGGAAATTTTCTGTTCGACTGGCCATCTGGGTCGAGGACAATCAAAGCAATTTGAGTCGAAAGCATTTATGCTGCGAAAATGATATTATTGTTCGAGGCTTGCTTCGATTCGAGAGGGGCAAGGTTAAATTGAGGAGTGTAAAAAAGAAAGAAAAAAAAAATAATTTGCATTCCTTGCCTCGTTTCCAATTAAGGAGAAGAAGAATCCAGAACTACTCGAAAATTTCTCTGCTAATCAGTATGTAGCTTTGCCATGCTGCAATTAGGAAAAAAACATTCCCTACTTATTCGATCGGGGCTGAAAGAAAAAGGAACAGAAGGTGCCAAGGGCCAAGAGTCCTGCCGCACGATGAGTGACTCTTGTTGCTATGGGAAGTGGACTGACTCCTTTGCGGTACGTTCCCGACAAAAGGAAATTATAGTCCTTCTGCACGTTATTTACCACCTCCAACTGCTACTCCTCCCCCCTCCCCCTCCACAACTCGAATGGCCAATATATTTTAGTGTGTGGTTCGTTCGGTTTTGGTCTTGCTTTGTACCATACATAGTACACAGACCGCAATAAATTTTTCCAGCAAAAGGCATTGTTTGCCTGAAGATGACGACGGACAAAGCCAGGATAGAGGGCGACTAATTTAATGTGTGCGAATATACCACTCTTGTATATATGCGTGGAAAATTTATTTCACTATGTTGAACAATTACGATTACAATTCAGTGTTTTCGAGCTTGCCAACTGCAAAGATAAAGAGCCTTATGTGTTTTCCGAGTGCTGTTAAAGTGGGTTAAATTTTCCAACAAACGGAACAACAACAACACAATATGAAATAAAACAAAAATGGCAGGATATAACAATATGCTCGCCTGGAATTGCTGTGGATTTGTGTTTGCTCATAAATACACGGTGTTGTTTGCATTTGTTTTACCGGATTTGCAAAAGGTCTTGTGTACCTAATATCTATCAATGAATATAGGTAGTCAAATAAATGTACACTGAGCATTTTTTTTTTGTCGATTAAATTTGTTTAACTTTTATTTAATGAACAACATTGTAACATCACGTAAAAGTTATTATAGCTGCAAGGCTAAGTAGGAAGAGAGTTTTTACTTGGAGAACTGTAGGTGGTGACACCTGGCAGTCTAGCCCTCTGGCCCAATTAGCGTTAAAGTGTGTCATTTTGGTACCATAACTCGTAAAAAACTATAGACGAAATTGATGTAGGAAATTGTGGACATTCTCACGGGGTCATCGAATTTGGCTGGAGCTTAAAAATGTGAAAGGATGTAGATGGTTTTGATGTGTCTTATTGTGTTTAGCTTTTGCACAATCATCCGAAAATGGTTCACTCACTCACACCATGGACATGGACCACCACATTCATCCGACACCATCTACACTGTGCCACGGGTTGGGTACGATATCCCGCTTTTTATAATCCCGTTGTTTAAATCCCGTTTTTTTTAAATCCCGTTTTAATAATCCCGTTTTTTATAATCCTGTTTCTTATAATCCTGCTTTTTTGAAATTCCGCTTTTTATAATCCCGTCTCTTATAATCCCTTTTTTATAATCCCCTTTCTTATTACGACGTGTAAGCAGTGAGGTATAAAGGGTGGGTATGCTGCCCCCCTGCAACCCCCCTGCTTGGGCACTCTTTAGGATTTGGGGTAGGTGCGAGGTTGGGTGTATGCAAAGTTTCTTTAGCATTTAAAGAATCTGGAAAATAACCAACATAAAATCAATAAGTTTTAGCTACGTATTCTAAAAAACGGGATTAGCAGGATTTGGCGGGATTTTAAAAAGCAGGATTATAATAGATCGGGATTTTAAATAAGCGGGATTTTAGAAGACGGGATTATAAAAAAGCACTATTTTATAAGACGGGATTTTAAAAGTTTTTTTTCGGGATTTTTGAAAAGTGGGATTTCAAAAAGCGGGATTCCGGTACGCTCCCCAGTACCACGATAGGTAGCTTGTTGACTGGTGCTGAAACAGTAGCAGATACGATTGAGTGATCATCCGGCCCCCAAATCGTAAGCTTCCGGCAAAACCCTTCAGCCAGCTAGCTCGGTACACAGAAGTAACAGAAGTTCGTCCTAGAGCCATTTCGTTCCGTTGAGATCAATGTTTTGATCTTCATTTCCCAGAGTTCGTCAATTTCGTCAAAAAATACACTTCCTTATGGTTGTGCTCCAAATTGGGCCAGAGCAAGGCATTTGCAGAGAAAATGGATGATTGTTTCCTTTTCCCGCTGGGCCCACAGCTTTGACTGTGAGTGTTGTGAAAATCACTTTAGGTCCTTATTCGGAATTCCCCCCCCACCAAAATGCACTTTTTTTTTAATTAATCGATAAAAAAAAAGTGTGCTGTTGATAAAAAACATCAAATTATGGAGGAGAAACACTTTTTTATGGTAAAAACGTGAAGTATAAAAAAATGAATATAGGCCATAGGGTAAATTCAAAGTTTCTTTAAATCCAGATTCTGTAAATGCAAAAGAAACCTTGCATACACCCAACCTCGCACCTACCCCAAATCCTATAGTGTGCCCAAGCAGGGGGGTTGCAGGGGGGCATCATGCCCCCCCATACATATTTCACTGTTTATACGCTGTAATGCGTAAGCAAGCAAAAAAAGCAAATATCCCATAATAAAAAAGTAGTTTTAGTCATAGTACTGTGGGTGGTCGGCTTATACTTCACTTTTTATCATAAAAAAGTGTTTCTCCTCCATAATTTGATGTTTTTTATCAATAGCAAACACTTTTTTATCGATTCGTTAAAAAAAAAGTTCATTTTGGTGGGGGGGGAATTCCGAATAAGGTCCTCACTTTAGATTCGCTGCATGATGTTTTTCTATTGGCCAGTGTCCTCTCCTGCGATCCTGGATATGGCTCGCCTGGGTTTGCGTATCAGATCAAATGTTCGGTGAGAATATTACCGTTTATAATTCGGAGCGAAATATTGAATGTTTTCACGTGAGTTATGAAATGCTGATCCTTGCCTGGCCAGCTCGTCCGCATGGAAATGAACCCATTATTATTATTACTATTGGGTTGTGTATGCATCTACTCATCAACCAATTATTATCAAATAAATCAATCAAACCTTTAAACTCCAATGTCATAAGGTCTAAATAATAAAAAAAAAGAATAATAATAGGTTCGTTCGTTCAACCTTACTCAGGTTTTCTAGACAGCGTTTGGTCGTTACCTGAACCCACCACAGCAAAATACCGAGATCTACTTTTGGGCGAGTTCCGGGCAATAACAGAAATTAAAAATACAAAAGTTACTAATCAGGTTACCAGTTACTAAAAAAAAAAAAGATTTATGGCGTCTTGAAGGCTCAACGAACAAACCCAATGTTACACTTTATTGGGTACTGGGACACATAGGTATCTTAGCAAAATGGAAGCAACAGCAAAACTAAGAGGATCTAATACCAATTATGAAATTGGAGAATATGTGATGAATCAAAATAGAAGAGAAGAAGATAATAATCAAGAGAGAGCTGCCAAATTTAAGGCGAGGTGAAGAAAGCTTTACATCTTTTAAAGAATAATTAGGTTTATCCTCACTGGTCACTGCAATCTAAGACGAAAACGCAATATTCTTGGCCTAACGATGAGCAGTGGATCATGCCGATTCTGCTCTCCCGGCTATATCAGGGAGATATGATATACTCGTGCTTTAAAGACATAGGTATCTAGACTGAGAGTGAACTTCAGTCTACTAAATACACTAAAATGTCTCAAGGAAAATAATCTAGGGAAAGAGATGTAGAATGAGTGATCTCATTTCGCTCTAGTTCACCGATCTATCTTCAAAAAATGCGATATTCTCTTCCGCAAGAACTTTCAAGGCATATCCATTACAGTAAAACCCGCTTAAGATAAACCCGCTTAAGAGAAAAACCCGCTTACCTGAAACACTTTTTTCATCCCCAAGTATTTTCCGACCAATTTCCTTTAAAACACTCCGCTTAAGTGAAACCCGCTTAAGCGAAAAATCCGGATAACTGAAACTTTGTTTCAGTTAATTTTTAATATATTTTTCATTGAAAAAAAACTTTTTTAAGTGAAAAAAAAATTTGAATCGAACAGAACAAAAATTTGCTAGTTTTCGTTTTTCAATAAATTATTTTTGTGTTATTTAATCGTTGTTTTATTTAACTTCTTTCAAGGCAAGTTCAAAAGATAAAAACAATATTGTTTCTAGCATTAAATCTCCACTTAATGGAATTTTTAAATCCGCTTAAGTGAAATTTTTTATTTCACTTATCGAACTCCGCTTAACTGAAATTATTTTTCACTTAAGCGGGGTTCGCTTAAGTGAAAAACCCGCTTAAGTGAAAGCAAAACTGTGACATTTTGCCGTTTCTCTTAAGCGGGTTTTACTGTATAAACATTAATTCTACCCAACGTGTACTGCAAGCGTCATAAGCCGTTCTGCATCATTATTGTCAACAAATACCAATGTGATTTCTGGCCTGGCAGATTGAACATATAGAACAAATCTTAATATTGGGTAAAATCCTGGAAGAGACCAACGAATTTCAAGTCCAGGTTCTTCATCTTTTCATCGACTTCAAAGCGGAATATGAAGGCATTCGTTTTCATGAGCTCTATCTTGGCAATGGTTAAGCTAAGCAAATCTGGAAAACTCATCGAACTTTACCATCGAAAAATACGAAGTGCAACGCCCAACTAAGGAATAAAAATAAAAATAAAATATACGAATGGGTCGCACGAACTTACCCTTATGAAAAAGACTCAAAATATTAAAAATCAATGTTTCTATACTCTGTTCAATTTATATTTGCAGTACAGGCCTTATGGGAGAGCGTTTTCAGAAACACTGGTGCCTGCTGCTGTTTGCACGGCACCTTAACTTAAGAAATTGCCACTGAAATAAGAAATAAAATCACTGAGTTACATTAAAATTATTTGTGTAATCTTCTTTGAGCTCACGAACAACCCTCCATGACCTATCTGCTCCAAGGGTGAAATGACAAAGGAGACTGATCGCCAATTTGCAACCAACCCTTATTGTGTTTATTAAAAATAAACACTGAATCAGAGTTACCATTGCCAAGTTGATAGAAATTCACATGGCATTTTCTTTGGTTTGTGCTTTGTAACTTTCAGAATTGAAGCTTTTTCGAGCTTTTGGTAGCAAATATTTTTCTGAGATTTGCGGAAATTTTTAATGCTCACTACGGCAATCCTGTAAGAGCTTTAAATTAAAGATAGCTTATTGAAATCCATAATGGTGAGACTGAAAGGCAAATATCCTATCTTCCCTGTACTGCAAATATAAATTGAACAGAGTATAGAGAAAAATTATTTTTTTTTTGAATGATCAAAACAACAGAAATTATAAGTCCTTAGTTTCTTAAAAAAAATTTAATTTATATAAAAAATGAGACAGAATTTTGGTACACCAACTTAAAGTTTTATTGTATTATTGTACGAATAAAAAAATTTATTTTTTTTTAATTAAAAAGAAAAAGGAAGTTTTTGAATCCAGTGTTTTTCAAACTTTTAAGAAGCTTTTCCTGGAAAAATTTTTTAAAAATTGTTCTATATAGATAAAAATATAGGAAATTAAAGAAAGAAAATTTATTATCAAAATTACACGCTGTTTCCGAAAATCATTTTTAAAAATTTGTATGGTGAGTACCGGTGTTTTTAAGTACCTAAAATAAATTTTTTTTCTCCCATCTTGTAAAATGTATTAAAAAACTTTTAATCGCCAAGTTTAAAAGACATCGATCATGGCGTTTTGAAAAATTTGAGTTTTGAAGCATGAAAAAAATGATCCAAATATTTTCTACCATTTTTGAGAAAATCATAAAGAAAAAAAATGGTACCAACTATTTTTCGAAATTTTTTTTCAACAATTACTTAGGATTTATCAAATGAAAATTTTGGTCAAGCAAATTTGAGAAAAAGTGTTACTAACGGTACCTCTCTCATAGAACGGGTTTTTTTTTTTTTTTTTTTTTTTTGATTTTCGACTTTCTCATTAACGACTCAAACGATTTTCACTAACATTTTTGTATAGGAGTTCCTTTGGATTTAATATAATATTGTATATTAAAATATTAAATAAAATATTTCTTGGGTTTTTTGAAAAAAAGGATCCAAATTATTTTTGAAATATCAATATCTAGAAAACGTTTGAACGACTATTTTTGAAATTTGTTCTATAATCCTATATCTTATAATATTACTTAACACTTAAAATTTTTTTTCTTGATAAATTTAAAAAAAAAATTGTTTTATAAAAAATTAATTTAATAATAAAACGATTTTGAAACTTTGCTTGCATTAATTCATATTTTTTTTCAAAATCAGATGGCTATTTTAGTTTCATGTTTACTTGTAACCTATTTTTAAATTCAATAGTACTTTTGTACATATAAGTGCAAGTATGTACAATACAGTCGTGCATTTTGAGATGTGAATCCCTAATCTCAAGTGACACGTAGGAAATAATAGTATAGTCTACAAAATTTTTAATATTTCAACCTATTGATTTTAGTGCAAAAAACAAGTCAAAATGAATTTAACATGAACAATTTGTTTAATTTTTTTTTAATTCTTAAAGAGAAAAAATATAAATACCAAATAAGCCTCCTTTTTCCAATGTATCATTATTAGTTTTGTGTATTTTCAAATGAAAGTGATATTTTTTTAACAACAAACATTCAAATGACGTCTGTCAAATGCCTCTATAAAATTTTATCAAGCTTTGGTGAACTGAACACATCCTATGAAAGAAAGAAAAGATTTATTTTTACTTTTAAATTGATCTGTCCCCATGGAACATTTCATGTTTTCTTAACTATTTCATATGAATGTTCATGACAATAAATAAGTCCGCCCTAGAGATGCATACAAAAGGTAGTTCTATTCCTGATATCATTTGAGTTTGACGTTAAATTAAGTGAATATTCAACTTCAATCGCATCGAATAGACATCACATCATTGTGCAAAAAAAATCTATATCGAATAGAGAAGAACAAACAGTATTTTTTATTATTATTGCTTACAGGATCCTTGTGAGACACAATTTTTATCCTTTTCTGATGCACATTTTGATGTTGAAGCAGCCATGACAATTTGAATTGAACGAACGTGAGGAAGGACGTCGAAAAAGGACGACGCGCCGAATAAATATTCTAAGGAGTTGGAAAATTGAATAACAATCATGCAGTCATGTTATTGTGAGTGTGTGTGTAAAGATATGCTCTCGCTGTTTGCACTTTCGAGAATATTCAATCTGACGCGAATATAATATTTGTAAGTATGTATGTACCTCTAAAAACATTTACATAGTAAATTCACCGTTCATCATCACGTCCGCCATATAAAGGGTGCTTTTTTTTTGCAAAGTCATACATACATAGGTATAGCTATTCCAAGTGAGATAAATTTCAAAAATAGTGACGTATTTTTGTTTTTTTTTTTTTTTGGAGTTGAATTTAGTTTGACAAATTATCATGGACTTAGTTGGTCGCCATGGAAGCTATTGCTGGGTGTAGCTTTTCAGCAGCTTGAAGTTGCTTCAACAAGACCATCATTCAAAAACATGAAATTTTCAAAAATTTGAATTTTTGGGTATACTCGTATAACCATTGTAATTATATGAAATCTATGGTGAAATTACGATACGGTTTTTTTATATATCGTTGTGGAGACATTGTGCGGCGCTGATGTCGTCAAATAAATGAATGGTAAGTTAATGGGGAGCCTATACCTAGTGAAATGGTTACATTATATTGATTCTGTTAACAATAAGGGGAATGGAGTGTGGATGTGGAATTCTCTGCATCTAAGGAGCTTATCAATTCTTTTAGTAAAATGGGGACTTCGGTAAATGGAACACTTGCTGAAATCTACATATAAGCTTCTACTCTCTTCGTAGTGTAAATCAGGTGCCGAGGACATCACGTGGAGATTGGGTCGCAACCCCAGTGGAATGTTGGTTGGGGGTAGCAACCGATAGAAAGAAAAGGTGTTACCATTAAGACATCTGTTCTTTCATCCAGACCCCAATGGAGAAAATCTCCAGATGAAGTCAATGGTGGCGACTACAGATCAAATTAGGCTGAACTACTTAGTGAACACCTTGAATTGCTACTGCGACATATTCGGAGCTTCCCGTTCTTGGAGTTATACTAAGGACCTGGCCGTCCAGGTTGGGGCACAATCGCCTGGGTGACTTCTTTGCCGCATGAAATATTTTTTAGTTACGAAGAAAAAACAAGCCTTCGATACAGATAAATTGATTGATTACGAACCATGCAATGGAAATAAGTACAAGGAACTCCGGATCTGTACGTGGAATGTAAGTACCTTTAATAGATCACGTGCAGCACAACAATTGGGGGAAGCCCTAAAGTGCTGTAAAGTTGATATTATCTTGAACCTAGAAATGCGATGGATAGAACGGGGAGGCGAAAATTAAAAGAATCCGATATCTACTACGGCAACTGCTACGAGCCCAAACTCAAAATAGTTGGTCTACCGAGGATAGAATGCAAATATGTGTTCATTCTTAACCTATTTCGAAACAAAAACTATTTTTTGATATACATATAAAGTCCTATTCATTTTAAATAAGAAAAGTGGACAAAAAAAGAAAGTGGCTTAATAAAATATTGATATGGAGTCTCTTTACAAAACTAAATAACGATTTATACACATTTCTTAGATGCAAAATAGTTGGTCTATGATTCTTTATGTTGATTTTACCACATTGTTAAGCGACCTTTGGCCTTAATCACTGCTTCTATAAAGCACCTTGGTATAGTGTCAACTAATTGTTGACACTCTTCGGCACCAAAAGATTCCCAATTATTTGTAATTGGGGATCTTAAATCTTGAAGAGTCCGACGCGGTTCCTTTCGCAATTTTTGCTTCATCGTGTGCCAAACAGTTTCGATTGGTGAAAGATTAGGGCTGCTGGAAGTCCATTCCAATAAAGAATTGCTTCAGCAGTTAACCATATTTACCATTGTTGACCTAGCCGTATGACAAGAAGCACCATTCTGTTGGAAAATATACTCCGCATTGCTATATTGAAGACGTAGTATTGACGGAGGCAGCTCCTGTTCCAAAATGTTGCGGTACTTGACAGCATTAGCTATCCCAATTACAAAATGCAAATTACTCATACCACATCCCGACATGCACCTCCATACCATTAGAGATACTGGGAACTTTACGGTTTGTTTAAGGCAGTCCTTGTGAGTTGTGAAAGGCTTCTTTAGCATTTTTTATCACTGGTCCTCGTTCATCACCAACACAAACTTCCAATCTGTACTGATCACTCCAATTAACGGACCGCCATTGACTAAAAGTCCAAATTTTTAAGTTGTTTGGCCCACTCAATGCGCCTTTTCTTTTGCTTAGGTGTCAGTAGTGATATATCTTTTGCCTGCGTTTTTAATGATTTAAGTTGTCGTAATTTATGCAAAACTTAAATATTTTAAAATAAACCTTATAAAATTTGTATCTAATTTTTTTCATCATCTGCTTACAACTGTCCACCGAAACACTTTTTTGAATTTGTTCTCTCCACTGAACCGTTATTGAAACAGATAAATATCGTCGATTTTCTTTAAAAATTTGGCAATCGCGAGGTTTTGCTGTTAGTGGATGTCCCGTTCTGTTGCATATATCCACATTTTCAGAATTTTTAAACTTTGTTATTATGTTCTGCACTGACGAGGGCGGTAAATTAAAATTTTCAGGGATTTCGTAGCTAGAAAATCCTGTTTCAAACGCTTTAATCATTGATTCCCTTAGGTCTCCTGATAATGCAACGCCACGCGCCAGGATTAACATTAAACTCTCGCTAGCTTGTATAAAATCATACAATAATCATTAATAAAACCAGTGCTTGTCATTTTTTTAATAACGGTTAACTGAAACTATATTTAAATAGTCTTAGACC
Organism: Chrysotoxum bicinctum; assembly: GCA_911387755.1. NCBI lineage: Eukaryota > Metazoa > Arthropoda > Insecta > Diptera > Syrphidae > Chrysotoxum > Chrysotoxum bicinctum. The sequence goes on from OU426987.1 coordinate 41,655,472, forward strand.
AACTATTTTGCACCCAAAAAAGAGTAGACCAACTTTTATGCTCTTATCGTTGTCTGAGATAAAAGGAATATTGTTGCTATTTGCTCTCTCAAATTTTGTTTTGTTAGGTCTAATTTACTCTCAGTGAAACTACTTTATTAAATTGACAACATTTTTTAAATGAACAAAAGCTGACTGCCACTAAATTTAGGATATATGAAGAATTAATGTGATATTAAATGAATAGACCAACTATTTTGAGTTTGGGTCGTACTATAAACAAAAGCGGTGTCTATTTGGATTCGGGTTTGTTTTTGGAACTGATCTCATGAAATAAGTGTTTCAGCTTCAACGAAAGGGCGCCTTATGGCGATCTGCATTAAGTAAAAAATATCCAAACTAAAGCCTCAGTTGCTCGCATGCCCCAATAGAAGAGAAAAATCAAGACCCCAAAGACATACTGTTAAAGTTATTCGTGGAGATTTTAACGCCAAGCTAGAAAGAGAAGACATTTTTGGTAACACGATTGGAATATAAACCGTGCATGACAACCTCCCGATAACGGATTCAGGCTGATCGGCTTTGTTGTGGGACAGGACGTTCTGGTAGCTAGTAAACAATTCAGAAAGAGATATGGAGATCTTCTGGTCAATCAACAGCAACAAGATTGATCACATTGCGATCGACGCAAGGCACTTATCCAGTATAAAGGATTTCCGCACGTTCCAAGGTTTTGACATCGCTCGCAAGAGATCGCAAGGTTCTTTTCCGATCGAGTCTTTAATAACTTCTTAAGAAGTCCTTTGCCATCAGCATCAAGTATTGAGAACCAGTGTCAACATTTCCAAGCAAAAATTGAGGATGCCACTTCTGACGTGGTGGGTATTACACGATCATCACAACGAAACACCTGACATCAAGATGAGTACCGGCAAGCACATGCAGCTAAACAAAAGGCTAACAAAGCGGCGGCCCTTCAAAGAAGAAACAGAGCTGCTTGCCAGCTCTAGTAGCAGAAGAGGAGAGAAGAACACCGGTGTCTCAGCCTCTATCTTCCTCCATTAAGTGACCTTCACAGTCGCGAAGGTCCACCGGAAGCTCTATTCTGGTACCACGGGAGATAGTGCTCGGGAGGTGGAGGTAGTTTCTTGTGTCGCAATCACTCGGCCCTTCTGCTTCAGACTATCTATGAGGTAGGCCCCCTTGTGGGAGTATCGTGGTGGCTGTGGTTGCTCCAAATCGCGAAAGCATATGGTTTCCAAGTTTACTTGGATTCAAGAGGTGCTAGATAGACCTCGTGTGTGTACATGCTCCAACATGTTTTCAGAATTGCTACTGGGTGGTCTTGTACTATCTCAGGGCGGTGGTCAGCGCTTAATCTGACTCCGTTAGTGTGGGTAGGCCCGCCATGGAATTAAGCCTTGATTGGCAGGTGTCCACATTAAACGAAATTTGTTCCTATAGAGAAAATAGAGGGATGCTATAACAGAAATGACGTCTTACTAAAAGGTAAAAAAAAACATCACTAGGATACAATCCCCGAGCCGAAGCCTTTTTTTTTTTTTTTTTTTTTTTTAATCTACCCGCGCTCAAGGGATTATGATTACCCTTTAAGTATTTCAACACAGCGCGGACGTGAAGTAAATGAAGAGAAAGAGACTGTTGGTGGTTGTCTCAGATATTTTTATCTCCAGGGATGGCGGCTGAGCTAAAGCGGAGAAATGCCGTGTCTTATTTCTATGTCGCTTTTAATTCACATGCATGAACAATCAATGGAACATCGTAGTAGAACCGCAGGCCATGCTGAGAATATGGAAAGACCATTTCTCCAAACTTTATAACAGCGATGAAGAAGAAAATTACACTGCAATAGTGATAATACCATTCGACATAGGTGACGCAAGCCAACTATAACGCCCATTCGACAAAGTGAAGATAGCTATATCGAATCTTTTGTCCAAAAAACCCGCTGGAGCTTACGGTCTCACTGCCGAACTGTTGAAAGCGACAGGCGATGACTAGGTTGGGAGTATGAACCAGCTCATCATCAAAATATGGTCTGAAGAAAGCATGCCCGATGAATGGAACCTCAGCTTCATTTGCTCGATCAACAAGAAAGAAAACGCTGTGAACTGCGCCAACTACAGAGGCATAAGTCTCTTGAACATCGCATACAAGATCCTTTCTGCCGTAGTATGTGAACGTCTGAAGCCTTTCTTCAACAATTTGATAGTTCCACACCAGTGCGGCTTTAGACTACGAAAATCCAACATCGACCAAATACTCACATTACGGCAGATCTTTGAAAAAACCCAGGAACTTCAAATCGATAACTGCTACCTTTTCATCGATTTCAAAGTCGCGTATGATAGCATCTATAGGGACCAACTATGTATATAGAACAATGTCTAGTTTTGGCATCCCTGACAAACTTGGTCGTTTGTACAGGATGATAATGGATAACGCACCCTGCACCATCATGATCGGGAAAAATGTCACCAATGCATTTTATGTCAAAAAAGTCAAAAAAGGCATTAGACAAGGCGATGCTCTGTCGTGCAACTTCTTTTACATTGTTCTTGAAAGAATAGTGCATAACTCACGCGTAAACATTATAGAGGCACAATCTTTCAAAAGTCCGTTCAATTACTCGGATACGCAGACGACATTGATACAGTTGGAAGAACAAAGCGTGATTTCAGTGGCGCATTTGCGAGTATTGAGACGGAAGAGAAGGTGATTGCTTTAGCGGTAAATAAGGGCAAGACCTAGTTCATAAAGAAAGGACACACAAAACCGACGTCACCATAGACAGCTATAATTTTGATGTATAGTTAAGGACTTTGTCTATTAATTCGCCGCTATTAATTCAGACAGTAACACCAGCGGTAGAATCAAATGGAGAATAATTCTTGCCAAACATTGCTTTTTTTGGACTAAGATGGCAATTGAGTAACAAATTCATGTCTCGACTAACTAAAGTGCCCCTCATAAGAACTCTCATCATGCCGGACCTTGCCTATGGAGCAGAGACATGAACTTTGTCGAAAGTGGATGAGAACGCTTTAGGATATTTCGAATGGAAAATTCTTAGTGTGATCTTTGGTCCCGTTTGCTTGTATATGGGGAATTCTAGAATTGATTCATTGGCTATTCATTATTTTGCTACCTTGAACGTGAACGTGCGACCCTTGAATTTTTTTGAATAGAAAGAAATTTGTTACTACGACTAACGAACACACGTTGAATACCTCAAATTAAAATATAGCAAAAATGATTCCTTAGAAATAATGTCTAAGGTCTGTTTCATAGAGCAGAATATTTTTTATTTCAAATTTACAAAAGGCAAAAATGCAACACAGAGGATGCACTGGAACTGCAAGAATATTGTATATTTATAAACCTCGGTATTGCGAACAAACTGCCTTGTGGGTAGCTAGTAGACTATGGTCGCTTAATTGGAATTCAAGCTCGAACTCAATTTTTGAATTGGCCAAACCTATATAGGAATAGATGTTCATTTAAAAATGCTTCAAATATGTATTTATTTCTTCAGCTTCAGGGGTTCTAATCACTCAATTTAACCAACATTTTGTAAATGAGTACAACCTTTATCAATGTATTGCACTTGCACGTGTGTATGTTCCCTCTTTCCATATACTTAATAAAAAGCAAAATTAACAAACGACTGCAAAACAATCCAAGATACATACATATGAAGATTGAAAGTTCAAGTTACTATGTACGAAATAAAAAACCAGTTTCACATCAAAAAATTGAATTTATTTCCCAGTAGATTAGAAGCCTGTTGTTCAATCGGCAGAGACAGCAAATAAACGGTGGTTAAATTTTAAGGGCCGATGTTGATTTTGAATAAAACACAAATTATTTAGGAAATTATTGTCATTTCTTTTTATTATGATAATATTGGTATGGTTCAATTATGTATGGAACAAAATATCGGCCAAATGACCACCGTGACCTCGGAGTCACACCTCCATCCGATGGTCCAAATTTTCAATGACGCTATGGCATAATTGAGGTTATATGCCGTTAATGTGCCGAATTATCTCATCCTTTAGCTCTTGAATTGTTGCCGGCTTATCGACGCACACCTTTTCTTTCAAATAACCCCAAAGAAAGAAGTCTAACGGTGTTAAATCACATGATCTTGGCGGCCAATTGATATCGCCACCACTTGAGATAACACGACCATTGAATTTGTCGCGCAAAAGAGTCATGGAACAATCAAATACAAGATGCCTTAACACTACCACTTGCCTGGCGACCAAACGAATTTGGCCCAAACTAGATTCAAAAAGATTGAATTGTCTGTTGTCTATCAGTAGATCAGCTTCGTAATAGGTGTCAAAACTGGACACGCCGCACGACTCGGTGTACTATCAAATGATTTCTGCAGGAGTTGCTTGGCCGAGGACGAAGAGGAAACAACCCCACAACTTCTTTGTATATGCCCTGCTCTCTCTCTTACAGATGCAAACTTTATCTAGGAGACTATTTCTCATCTCATCTCATAAGCACAGACAGTAAAAGTCTCCTTCGCTTCATCATCGTACAGTAGTGGTAGAATCTATCTCTGCTTTATCTAACATAGATCAATATCACCCGCCTCTTGACATTTTTCTTGACTTGAGTGGTCATTTACTAGAAAATAGTAATCCCCACGACTGTTCTTATAATTTTGACTTTCGGAGAGGTGATTTTCAACAGCTTTTAGATAGTTTAATTATTTCCGGTATAGAACGTTTACCGATTTCTAATGATCTTGACAAAACTGTCTCAAGCTTTTATTCTATTTTGATGAGATGCATAAATGAAACTGTCCCTAAAAAAAGATCTATTCCCTCTAATTCTTCTTGTCATCCTTGGTTCACAAAAGAACTCAAATGCCTTCGAAATAAAAGAAATAAGGCTTGGAAAAAATATATAAGGTTCATGACAGTAGAGAATCAAGTAGTTTACATTTCTCTTTTAGAAGAATTCAAAAAACTCTCTTATGATTGTTATAATGATTATCTTCAAACCATGGGGCTTTCCCTGAAATTAGACCCGAAAAACTTCTGGAAATTTATAAATTCCAAAAAGAAAAGCGACGGTTATCCTGTTAATCTCGTTTATAATGACGTAATCTTGAGTACTACTACAGAAATCTGTGAGGGATTTGCAAATAATTTTAGCCAATCCTTCATTGATTCCCCTGTTGTTGTTGACGATAACTATTTTCAATTCTTACGAAATTGTCCTCAGGTATCATTTAATAATATTACAATAGATCATGACAAAATTTTGGACTTTCTGTCACATTTAAAAGACGACTATTCTATTGGACCCGATGGAATACCACCCGCTTTATTGAAGAAATGTAAATCTGTTTTAGCTTTTCCTCTGCGTAATATTTTTGTTCTATCCTTGAAATTAGGTAAATTCCCTGCAGTTTGGAAGAAAGCATTTTTAACGCCAGTATTTAAAAAGGGAGATAAAGCCAATATTACCAACTATAGACCAATTTCCAAACTTTCTTGCATTCCGAAGTTGTTCGAACAAGTTGTATGTGACAGTTTGACATTTATATGTAAAACTATTATCTCCAACCAGCAACATGGTTTTATGCAAAAACGTTCTACTGTTACTAATCTTGTTGTCTTTTTGAATAAATGTTTAAACTCTCTAGAAAGTTGTCAAGAAGTTGATTGTGTATGCACTGACTTCTCGAAAGCTTTTGATCAACTGTCTCATGAGATTATCAAGTTTAAACTTCACTCATACGGATTTCCACCACCTTTCATCAAGTGGATATCGTCATATCTTGAAGATAGGTTATATCAAGTCAAATTCAGAAATTCATACTCAAGAGAGTTTATTGCCAAATCAGGTGTTCCACAGGGAAGCCATTTGGGACCACTACTCTTTATATTGGCTATTAATGATGCTCCTCTGTGTGTTCGCAATAGCGAAATTCTAATCTTTGCAGATGATATGAAGATTTATAAAAATATAGTATCTTCAAATGATCGGGCTTTACTGCAAGATGATATTAACCATTTTGCCTTGTGGTGTGAAAAGAACAGTCTGAACCTCATACCTCAACCCGACAAAATGTCAAACTATGACTTTTTCTAAAAAACGTTCTCCTTACTCTCATGAATATGTTATCTCACGGCACATTTTAACTCGTGTTATGACTGTAAGGGACCTTGGAGTTCTTTTTACACCCAATTTAGATTTTTCTGCTCATATTAATAAAATCGTGAATAAGGCCAATTCAATGTTAGGGTTTATTAAGCGCTGGTCTAAAGAATTTGTTGATCCCAATGTCACCCGGGCTTTATACAACTCCTTGGTGCGTCCCCATCTTGAGTATGCATCGCAGGTTTGGACTCCTCTTTATGATATTCATATTGAGAGATTAGAATCTGTGCAAAGAAACTGTACTCGTTTTGCCTTGAAAGGACTTCAATGGAGTGATCCTTCGTATGTCCTCTCTTATGACCAACGATTATCTATTCTTCAGATGCAAACTTTGGAACAAAGAAGAACAAACAATGATTTGGTATTTTTCCACCAATTAATAACAGGCGTCACAGATGCACCAGATCTTTTATGTTCGGTTTATTTTAATTATCGGGGAGGAGGTTATAATCTTCGAGGCCTCGATATGATTAAGGTCCCAACACATAGGACCAACTATGGCATTCATGAGCCCTTGACACGTATGGGTAGACTTGTAAATTGGAATTCAAATATTTTTGATTTTAATATAAATAAAAGTAAATTAAAAAACCTACTCAAAACCAGTGGTCCACGCTCCTAAATGTTCTTTGTTTCATGTTATGTTATTGTTTTGTTCTTACGTAATATTATTTCGTCGTCGTTCTATGAAAACTCCCTAAGTCCATTTTAAAAAAAAATGTGATTTAATTCTTATTTAATTCATTACGGTTAAACCATTTGCAAAAAATTTTATTGCACAATGGCTACGCCAAACCCATTATACAATTGAAGCCCGAGATCATGCTATTCTGATAATTTTTGGATTTTGTTATATTAATTTCCAAGTTTAAATGCAAATATCTCAAAACACAAAAAATGGACTTAGAGAGTTTTCATAGAACGACGACGATTTGTTTATTTTTCATGTTTTCTTGTGTCAGTGTTAATTGTAATAGAGTTTGCCTACTAACAACTAACACTGCACTAAATGACGAGCCGGTGGTATAACACAGTTCTCTGTGTTGGCAAACCATTGGTCGAAAGACGGAGCTTGCTATAAGCTTTCTTCGACCAATTCTGATAGTGTAAAAAAAAAGAAAAATCAGAAGCTCTAAATGGTTTTAACTAGTAGGAAACCTTTTTGTTCCCTATTGGATCGTGGTATCACAATGGACCTCTACTGGTCTAAGTGTGTCAGATGCTTTAAATGATAGCCTCTTTAACCTAACCTCCTGTACTTGAGAGCGTAAGTGATTCTCACTCCTTAAAAATTTTTAAATAAATAAATCCACTTGTCCAGATTGTTTACTCACATTAGTTCTGAAGAAGTGTTCTTCTACGCTAGAAAAGCCATTGCATAAGCTTTTCCATCTGTCCACTCTTCGGGATTCTTTCCGAATGGATGGAAAGCCATTTGTCCAGCCGATCCATAAAAAGGCGAATCTTGCTCACTCTACAATAATTACAGTCCTCCTAACATTCCTTCTTTCAAAGGTCATGCTATCATAATATGACTTTAATTACGAACTGAACACCTAATGAAATGTACATATTAGTTTAATGTAAAACTTCTTTCTTGCGATTAAACACAAAGGAGAGGTTCATAAAATAAGACGTTTCTCCTTCCTTCAACCGACCTACACCTAAAACTCCTTAATTAACTCTGGTAACAGGCCAATAGCATCTGACTCAATGCGGTTTAATTATACAAAGTCCAAGGAACACAGTCGACCACAGATAGTTTTTACGATGGGAATCCCCACAAAACCATTAAACCATATGTGTGGTCTTTGCACCCATACAATAATGCGGTTTCCTAACCCCCGAAACCAACAAACATTCTCATTATCATTATCAATTTACCCAGTTGTAATGGTAAGTGCACAGTTCTTGCCAAAAATAGAAGCTTAAACGAGAACTATTTCAACTCAAATGGCAACTCAAGTTTAAATTAAAAAAAGTTGAGGATTTAATTTTTGGCAAATACAAAAATTCGCGTTCCCTTCATTATCTCTAAAACAGGTATAAGTCTAACTAGGTAGAGGTACATACTATGTGAAGTATTCCTCTTGCGAAATGCACTTGTACAAAACTATTTCGTACAAGTTAAACACCATGGTAGGTACATGGATTATGTTAATGGAAGGTGTTCTAATGAATACTTCATTAGAAATTAAGCTAACGCTAATGGATCCATAGAAGTAGCGAGTTCTAAGCAGGCAGCATCCAAGGGCAAATGTAACAAGTTTTTTCTCAATGAAGAACTCCAAAAACGGTGGGAGATTTTTTGTTGGCACTTTCGCTAATGTGCATAATAACGTGTCAAAGATTTACAAATATTAACACTCACGTCTTCGAGCGAAGGTCTTTACCTACCCACGTACCGAGTTATTTAAACAAGGCGTCAACGGAACGGCTTAAGTCTGAACATCATTTCCACACATTAACAGCCAAAGTCTAGTGTGTCTATACCTACTTAAGACGGAAGGCCGTTAACATGAAAATTAATTTCAAATCATGGGTAGAACGTGCTTTTTAAGATGTTCCTTGAAAAAAGCATTACGGAAAATAGGAAGCTTTAACAATGTACTCGTATACAAGAAACAATTATTTAATTATGAGCTAGGGGAATAAAGGCATTGTGAGAAGGCGGACTATTGGGAAAGAATGTTCGAAACAAAAATTGTCTTTTAAAGTGTTCTCAAATATTTATGTGGTATTGAAATAAGTCCAATAAAAAATTTGATTTTGAAGACAATAGAAATTTAGAGCATTCATATTCTTTGTGGTCTTTTCGCACAATTGTTGAAATTAAATAAGTTAAGAACTAGAAGTTCATATTCGGATAATGGATTTTAAAATATTATTGGGACTACAAGACATTAGCAAACAAGAGATAGAACTCATTCGATACCTGTCTTATAAGCAAAAAACTAGGGCCTAGTTTCAGCAAATAAAAGATCGTCATTATCATCCAACTGAATAGAAAGTCTCTTTCTCTTCTTCTGAGCATCATCACCGGTCACGACCAACTGGGTTACCCCAAGAAAAAGGTGAAACTCCGTTTGGAGAGATGACGCAGATGATGCGGTGACGGAGAGATACATGTGTCACTGACATGCACTATTTCATCTGAGAAACAGACACCTTGGGAGACACTTCTTCAACTCTCTGAAATTAGGAGCAAAAACATATTGAAATTTATTAACGATACCGAATGCCTTGTAAACTCTTAAGCTCTATCAATGAGCCAACCACGAGGCTAGAAATCGCCTCAAAAAAACATAAAAAAGGTCCAAGACGAAAATTATAGAACGAGCGAAAACAACTGAGCGAGAATGAGCATCTCGCCTGTACACCAGCAATTACCACTCCTACGGTGAATAAGAGCCTCAGTGAGATGATGGAGCCACCTTTCCATCCTTAGATTGGTAAACTCTTCTTGAGAAAAGAAACAGCCCCTTCCACTTCATCAGCAATATTGACATAACAGGCTATAGCGTGCTGAAACTGATTAACACCCTTAACGGGCTTGAATGACATAGAATTACACAGCCCCACAAAAAAAAAAGTCCTCTGCCTCTTGGATGAGACCATGTGTCTTATATACGTTTTTTGGCTCGCTGATTTCAAATCCGGAGTCCGTTTGACCCAATCAGGTCAGGTTTAAGGGCATTTGAAGGTCAAATTGCGAAATATTCGTTGAAAAATCTGAAAACCTATATACATATGTACATATGTGTATATGTTTTTGGCATCGCTGAATTCGAATCCAGGCTTCTTTTGACCCCAAAATGTAAAGGTCAAGGTCAAACGAAAGTCAAATCTCTGAAATCTAACGATATGATATCTTTAACTCCAGATTCTGAAAGAACGGAAAATTTTACGTCTAAATATAATATTGACTTTTTTTTACCGATCTCGGTAGGTCATGTAGCGGTCATCCAAAATAAGACTCGTTTTTTAGATTTTGGCCTATGTATTGGCTGTGAATTGGAATTCTGGTCCTTTAAACAGTTGATTTTTATGTTTTTCGAGTCGCTAATCACGCTGCTGGTGTCCATTTGACCCATCACGTCAAAATTAAGGTCAAACGAAGGTCAAATCCCTAAAATCTAACTATATGATATTTTTGATCACGGATTCTGAAAGAGCGGAATATTTTACATCTAAATTCATCTAGACCTGTTGTTTAAAATGACCTTTGGAAGATATTCCAAGGTCAAATACTCCTTTTGGATCTCTCGACTGATCTATCGACAATAAATCGAGATTTGCGGTCTTGAACCAAATGATTCTTATGTTTTTGAAGTCACTGAATCCGAATATAAAGTGCGTGTAATCCTATTTTGCAGACCCTAGGTCATTTGAAGGTATCCATATCGCTTCAGAAGTAGCCTAAGTAACGGAATGATAGAGGACGAAAAATCTTCGGCCTTCGACTTGAAATGGAAGTGGTATACTTGTTGGATATTTCTGGTGTATCAATCGGTAGCTCACAAAGACTCTCGCAAATGAACAGCCTTATTTGAACTATTGGCATATCCTTGGGCGTTTTATAAATAAGGATCAGTCCTTCAAAACTCCTTAACGGAAAGAGTTAACATTCCGCTCGGAGATATGAATGGCAAAATTCTCTCAATTATTTTTCTTAGCGAATTTAACCGTACGTGAAGCAGTTTATTTAAGTGCATTATATCTATAAAGATTTGGCCCGCCTGTAATAAATCCCGAACACTTGTCAACAGACCCAGGCAAAAAATATCCAGGATCGTAGCTATCTAGAGCTGACACTGGCGAAAAGGAGAGCATGCAGCGAGGCTTGGCATTCCTCACAACACTCACTGTCATAGCTGTGGGGACGAGCCGGAAACGGAAACTGCCCTACATTTCCTCTGCAAATGCCCTGCTCTGGCCAAATTTAGAGCGCAACTATTAACAAGTGCATTTTTTGGCACCATTGACGAACTTTCGGAAATGAAGATAAAAGATTTGATCTATTTTCTCAAAGCGACGAAATGGCATTTGGACGAACTTCAATTACTTCTGCATTGTGCCATCCGTTTTAACTCCTCATATCCCGAGCTTACTGACTGAAGACTTTGGCGGAGGCTTACGGTGCGGGGACAGATGATAACTCAACCGGATTGGCTACTGTTTCAGTACCAGTCAACAAATCCGCCTAAGTGATCGATCCAAGTTCCAGATGATTATGCAAAAGCAAACACACAATAAGAGACATCAAAACCTAATACCTATGTACAGTAGTTGGCATAAATATTTTGACGAAACCTTTTTCTGACTATTGAACCTACACTTTGCTAATTATCGTTAAATAACGGCGGAAAAATAATGTGCAAAACAAAGAATACGTTTTTAGCTCTATGCATGCCAAATTTTGTATTGTTTACATTTTGCATTCTCGTTTTGCTCATAAAAATGCATGTAAACAACGAATTTTTGTGTGGCATAAGTATTTTGACGGAATCTTTGTGTACCTGTTTTTACACTTTGCACGTGAAAACCAAGCAACTTATGCAGTATTAAACTTTATTTGAAGTGAAACGTTAATAAAAAATAAAATTTGATCAAAAGTTATTAAAAAAACATGGTTAAAACAGTAGAGTTGAGTTTGGTTATCAGATCTCCCATTGTAGCAAAGTTTAACGCTGGAATGGCAGTAAAAGACATTGCAAATGAGTTTAATGTGTCATGTCAAACTGTGCACTATCAAATTAATACGTTTAAAAAGCATAATGACATTAGAAACTTAAGAAGATCAGGTGCTAGGCGCAAAACAACGCCCACTGAAGACCGAATCCTTTTACGGGAATTTAAAAAAAATATTTTTGTGAAGCCTCAATCTGCTGCAGATAAATGGAATTTGACGGCCAAGAATCCAATCAGTGAGCGTACTGTTCGACGACATTTAAAAGAAGGAGATTTCAAGACAATTAAAGTTAAGGACGTGCCGTACATATCAAAGGTAAACAAATTTAAAAGACTGGCCTTCGCAAAGGAACATCTGCACAAGCCAAAGGAGTTCTGGAGAAGCGTTCTATGGACAGATGAAAGCTCGTTTGAGTATAATTCATCAAAAAATAAATTTTTTGTAAGATTGCCAAAGGTAGTAAGGCAAAAAAAAAGGCCCGTTTGTCAGAAAGTGAGCCACGGTGGAGGCTCTGTCATGTTCTGGGGATGTGTTTCCTATAATGGACTGGGTGACTTGGTTCCTATCACCGGCTCTATGAACAAAAGCCAATATGTTAGTACCCTAAATGATAATGCCTTTCCATCCGGAGATATGCTTATTGGCGAATCATTCATCCTGCAACAGGACAATGCCCCATGCCACAAAGCCCGGCTGGTAATGAATTTTTTGAAGGATGTTGGTGTTACTACTTTGGACTGGCCACCTCAAAGTCCAGATTTAAATATTATAGAAAACGTCTGGTCTCTTTTGAAACGCAAAAGAACAGTTTCTTTAAATAAAACCAGAGAGGAGACAATTGCTGAGGTAACTTCCCTTTGGAAAGAGATATCTCCAGATATTCTTCAAAATTTAGTGGATTCAGTACCGAGACGCCTTCAAAAAGTTATTGAAGCCAAAGGAGGTTATACATTTTACTAAATTCTTCATTTCTTTATTTTTGTGAAATTTAAACTTTGTTTTCTTAATAATGCATACTTGTCAAAATACTTATGCCAACGAGTGAAATTAATAATTTATTTATAACATTTTAAGTTTCTATGAAAAAATATTTGTTTGACTATTTTTAAGTTTGTGTTAGTTATATATAAAAAGGAAAAAAAATAAACAAAAATTCTTTATAAAGCCATTAAAAAGTTCAACTGAAAAATGCACGATTTTTATTTCGTCAAAATACTTATGCCGACTAGTGTTAGATTCTGTCATATTTTTCAACTTTATGACTCCGTGAGAATGTCCACAATTTCCCATGTCCGTTCCATCTACCAGGTTCATAGGAGTTATGGTATCAAAATGGCGTACTTCAGCGCTAATTGGGCCACAGGGTTCGACTGCCGGTAGTCGTCATTTCTACCTGCTTCCACCTAAGTGGGCTTCAGGACAATATTAAATATAGATTCTCAATAAACAATGTAGCTACTACGTTTCGGGTGTGTTCACACCCTTCTTGAGGCCAATTTTTAAATAATTAAATAATAATTTAAAAAAAGGCCTGAAAAAGGGTGAACCACACCCGAAACGTTGCAGCTATATTGATTATTAAAAATCAGTAATTAATATTGACGTCGACGCTGTCATCAGCTTTGTCGAGGTCTTCTCCCTGATTCTGTAGAATCTTTATTTTTGCATTTCTTGTGCCGAAATTAATTTTGAATTTGGATCTTTCAAGGGCTCCCCGGCTTAGCTCGCTGATCTTTAGAAGATAAGATCCGCTGTTCTTCTATGGTTCCTCTGCCTTAATGATAGGCCAGTCGTGCGGATTTAGCCTCTGAACACCGCGGGTCAGCATCTGTCCGCTCGGCTTGATGCCATATGCGGGTCCTTGGTTGTCTTGGGATTTTCTTAGCCGGGATAAGCTTGAGCTTCAAACCCTCCCTCAAGCTTATATTAGCGACGCTCGTACTAAGGATATCCCTAGAGAATTCATCCGTGCACTTTCTTTCCTATATCCCCTGAGCATCTCGCTAGGTTCGAAACTAGAGTAGGGACATTCGTTTATGAGTATGGTATCGGTAGAGTTCCACACATCCAACAAACCTTTTTTGTTTGAGGAGATCTTATCTACAATAGATATTTGGTGGTCTTCTCTGATATCCTCCATAGTAGGCGGTTGCGCTGCTCTAAGAGATGATATCCGTTCTTATTTTTTAGAGCCATCAAGCTTACTCCGTTTGTGGGATCTGTTAGTTTCATCTTCAGACTTGTTTCGCTTAACGGCATTCTCTTGAATTTCCAGTAGATTGTTGTACTCGTAAACGATCTTCTGGTATTTTATTTTATCAGCGGTGTCCCTCTCATGAACTGTTCCGACTTTCTCATCCCTAGCAATCTTGCTACTGGTACTGTCAGTGTTTTGGGTTGCCCAAAAGTACAATAACTACCAACGCTATTTGAGCTCCCCTTAGTGGCCTCCTGGGTCAAGGCCAAAAGTTCATCCTCTGTGTCGGCAGATGGTACATAGTCTGTCTTAGCACATCTGTCCATATTATAAGATTAAAAAAGGTAGAGTTCCCAAAAAAGGTCGAATAGGAAAGATCAGAAGCGATAGTGCCGATATACCGTGGTAAGACGAAGAATAAGACGGACCCGCATCCGAAAGAGCTCGTTATTGAATAGTTTACCCCAAAACCTTCCATTTCTTCAGCAAGGATTATGAAAACCGCTCACACCACCACCGAAAATTAGGGACCTCGTATCTATGGTCAAATCACGTTGTTGGGGATGGAAATAATGAGAAGTAAGGGAACACCCCAAAAATTCAACCTGAACACCATCCTGACAACGCATTTAATTAGCTGTGGTGATCATTACCACTCCGCACACACTAGGAGGGTTTGATACGGGGATTTTGGTTATAAATGGAGCTTATACAATAAACCCTCCCTTCCCTCTTTGCAAATAATTTAATTTCTGAGAAATTCTTTTGAATTCACGTCGCTGACAACCAATTTTCTAGGAATGCATACTGCACTAACCCATAGAAGACATCAACCACGATTCGAGAAACCGAAACACAAGAATATTCCAATTAAATCCCTGCAACTCAAGATGAACGTAAATAATAAAAGAGGGTTCATGCAACAAGCTCAGTCATTATTCTCCACATCCTATATCCACCAAAATTCCCTCCGAAAAAATAGTACTTACCAAAAAAGATATCCTCCTGCATCCTAGATGTATGCAATTCCTTCTTCACACATATGTATGTACATGTTTCTATTCACCATTCATTTGCATTTCCTGGGAATCCTTTATTTTTTTTTTTTTGTTGAAGGATAAAACTATAAAACTATATATGTATAGATACCCAGGGCTATGTACATTTTTTATGCTAACAGAAGGAAAAAAAAATATGTGTGATGTATATGTTCCTTAAAAAGTCATGAAATAAAATATAAACTAAGACCAAGAGGGTCCTTGTAAGATTCAACAGAACTTCCTTCTAGAGCTTAGCATTTTTGAATCTGCAATTTCCTTTCGAGTTATTTCTTTCAAAACACTGCTGCACCACACCGCACACAGCCACAGACAAGGGCAACGGAAGCCATCCTCTTCCATCGTCAAGTTAAACAAGAAAAACTACCTACATGGTGTAAATGCAAATTGAGATTCATGCTTAACGAGATGAAGATCAAGGTAATAATTCCTCAAAATATGTCGTGTTGTATAAGTATGAGGGATGTAGAGGGGTAGGCATGTACTAGGTACTTGTATGAGATTAGAAAAATGGTAGAAAAATATTTGTAGATTTGTGTGTAGCTTCAATCGCTCACTGTTGCCTCGTGATGTAGACACAAGAACAAACTGAAACTTATTGGCTTGAGGACCATAAACCATCGCAGCACCTGTTAGACAGTTTAAGGTGTGAAACTAGAGGACAATGAGAAACATTCTTCTTCAGCGGCAGCCGATGTGATCCCTTGCGAACTTTCATCACGCCAGAGCGTCAGTCGTCGTCGTCGTGTGAAAACATATTCATCATGCTTATCTGGCGACATGCCAATTTAACTTGTTAGTAGGAACTATTTGGCCCTAACACTCCGGTATGTTTGAATCTCGTGTCTGCTATATACATACCTACGTGATGTTACTATAACAACTGATGTCCGGTTTTCCGTCTGATGTCTTCTGTAGTGCAGTTTGGAGAAGAACTTGAATTTTGATGCAACGTATTTCAAAATTTGCATCCTAATGAATTCGATTCACAACACAAAAAAAAACTGCAACTGGGTTATTGGTATTGAACGTGAAAGTTTTTCGGAAGGTTCGATTTTGTGACATTGATGTGCCTGTGATAGATGGGAAGAGCAAAAGCAAGTCCTTGCAATGGAAAAATATTGAATTTTTCGCTTCGTCCCTCGATGATAGATGTACCAAGCCCAATTCTTATCCACGTTTATATCAAATTTAATTTCACATTGTTTAACGTACCTTCACCTTCCAACTACCGTAGCGGGAGCCCAGCTCACGCCCAAGGTATAGTCAGAAAGTGTTATTCCATAATATATTGGCTGGGGAAAAAAAAGAAAGATTATCAACCGAACCACAAGGTAGACAGAGAGACAAAAGCTTAATGAAATGAAATTCATAAAAGACCCACATAAATACCTTAACAAAGGGCTGTTTTGTATGTCATATTAATTTAATAAGGTTCTAGGATTAAATTGTCGTATTAAAATAATCATGGTTCGTGTAGGTATGTCATTTGCCTGGCAATAGGGGGTTTCGTGCTTAATTGTTGAATGGTTATTGTTATTATTATTTTGTATTTGTTTTTTTGTTAAACAATGGTAACAATGATGCCTTAGGAGTTTCATTGGCGTATTAAATTAACTATAGGTAGGTAGGTTTAGGTTCTAATTAAAGTGTAGGTGGGTTTTGACATCCTTTTTTGATATACCTATATACTTTATGAGTTGAAGGAATAAACTTTTCTTTTGTTATAGCTTTACCCGGACAAAAGTTTATGAGAAAGTTTGAAGAATATCTTGGTTTCCTTTCAATAGAAATAAATTTAAAGAAGACATCTTATTGTCATCCGACTGATTGTGGAGGGGTTAAGCTATTAAACTTGAGCGTGTGCTTTTTGATTTTTGTATTAAAGTTTCTGTTAAAACCAAAAATCCTTTAAGGCAATATTACTTTAAAATGTTGTCTTACTTTTAATTTTTACTTGCGACTTATAGATAAAAAAGTGGGTCTCACAATTCTGTCTGTCTGTCTGTCTTTTCGACTACAGCTAAACGGCTCGGCAGATTTTCTTCAAACTTGGTAGATATGGGTTTTAATTTTTCCCCCCGGATGATTTTTTCTTTGTTTTTGTAAGACCAAAAATAACGGTACCTGCCATACGAATTTTTTTCGAAATTTTATAAATATTTTTTTTTTCTCAAAAACTGTCCCACAGATTTAAAAAAAAAATTCAAAAAATTTCATTTAGTTAAACCTAGGTATGTAATGGTTGAAACAAATTCTAAAAAATTATTATTTTTGGCACCCACCTTGGAACCAATTTTTTTGTTTTTGATTTTCTGAAAAACGGTACAACCGATTCTGATAATTTTTTTTTTTATATTAAGGCAGTTTCAATATTATTGTGTATTCAAATTTTCAAAAAAAATTTGTTCCGATTTTTAAGAAAAATTTCAAATTTCAATGTTTCAATTTTTTTGAAACTTGATTAATAAATGTTTCTTAAAATAATCTACAAAACATAAGAAAAAAAATTAATTTACCTAAAAATAACGGTACCCACCATACAAATGTTAAAAAATGGTTTTCGAAAATCGTATTTTTCTAGAAACGGTTCCGACAATTTTGCTTGAATTTTTTTCTTTGGATTTTTTTTAAGATCTATAGTAATTTAATAAAAAAAATTCTGGAAACAAGACATTACTGACTGTACCTACCATAGAACGATTTTTTTAAATTTTGAATTTCTCATAGATAGATAGATAGCAGGGACGAAGCGTCCATATATTGAGTGGAATGAGTGCTTCCGTTGAACCATTTGAAAAAATCGCACCTAGCAAGGAATTAAATTCAAAATTCCAAATTGTATTAATATTTTTATTATATTATTTGTATCTATTAATGAATCTTAATTTACTTTGTAAATTACATTCTAACATCATTACGACAACATTATCATCTTTTACTAAAATTACTAAAGGAAATCAAGATCTCTCTGGTTCTTACAACTTAAAATGCCACACTGCAAACCAACTGAGAATGCTCAACATCACTCCATTATTTATAATGCTCAATCTCATGAAAGTTCTAGCTAAAATGCTTAATATGCGGTCTCCACTATCGATGAATCCAGAGCATGCTTTAAAGCATGCGTTCATTACCGCTAGTAGAGACCGCCATCGCAGCTATATTTTCATCGCTTGCGATAGAAAGTATGCTCTCATCGCATACCATCCATCGCTTGCTTTATCGCAAGGAGAACTGTCATATTGTTCTGGCGTAACCAAATTTAATTTAACTGAGTTTGAGTTTTGCGTGCGAAGAAAGCTTTTGCTTGGGGTTTACGTTTTTCTAACAAAATTAAAAAAAAATCTGATTTGAAATTGTCCATAGAACTCATTTATATCCATTAAAATTATTCACTATAGGTACTAAAAAAGTATGCGATGAAATGCCCAGCCACAAAAATCTGACAGTTCTTCTGCTCTCTGCTTTCTGCTTTGGATATTGCGATTGCGATGGATTTATCGCTAGTGGAGACGGCGTGTAACAGCTATACATTCCTTATTATCGCCTCCTTACTTAATTTCAAAATACCCTTTCACTCCAAGTCAACTGAAAATATACCTACAACATCACTCACCAATATTCGCAAAATGCTCAAACAACAATGATTCTCAAACAATATAGAATGCACAACAGCTGGGCATTCCATTATTTCGCATACTTAACTTAGATCTCAACCCAAAGTCAAAATAATTTTGTCTCGTTTCTTGCCTTTTGCACAATGTTTGAAGAATGAGTTGAGTGAATGCATTACGAGAATTTCCTACAAGAGAGATAGAAAAACAAAAATGTATCTATTGAGTTGCTTATTGTCTCAAACTGATAATGAGTTTAATTTCGTGGACAAAAGGGGTAGAAGAGTTTTATTTTAACATAATGTGTGTGCAAATTTAGGTGCAATTCATTCATAATTATCAGAAGACAAACAAATATGAATTTAAAAGGTGGTAGTTTTTTTTAATTATTTTCGGGGCGATAAAAACAATCCACCTGTTTTCTGTTTATTTTTTGTTATAATAAAAAAAAGTGGTCAAAAATAGTATTTCTAATATTCATATCTGAGGTTTCTTGACATTCCAGCAGAAATATAACTAAAGGTTATTTTCAATTATGAGAATTTTAAATCAAAAAAAAAAAAAACTTCAAGGAATCTTAAGATTTTTAATATCCCGTAATAATGGCATCTGTAGAGAGATCATATTATTCATATTTTAAGAGAATTAAATATTTTTTAGAAATAAATGTAGACAAGAAAGGTTATCTACTCGTAGCTTAGTTCTCATCAAATCGTACTTAGATAATTTTTCCTTAAAAGAAAAAGGATAGGTAAATCTTTGCGCAAGGCATCAAGCTCTTTTTTTTAATTAGACTTTACTGTAATATATTATTTATGCATATTATTTTATGTGTATTATCATTAAGTGGAATTTAAAAGGTTGGATCTAAAAGGTCTTTCAGTTTTGGTTTTATGTTCAGTGCTTCCGCTATCGAAAAAGTCACGCCTCGTGCCTGATAGATAGATAGATAAATTTCTTTATTACAATATATAAGTTTTACATTCTATTAAAACTAAGAATATAAGGACATACCAGCTCTTGGTTGGTTCCATAGATTCACCGGTTCTTCTAGAACAAATTCATTTTAAAGCTAGAAGCCACAGTTCTCGGAACTCTGAAATTTTTCACATAGACTTCCACCGTACCAATTATGGTCTCAATGAGCCTTTGACACGTATGAAACATGAGGCTAATATAAACCATGATGTTTTCGATTTAAGTTACTCAAAGCTTACACTTAAGCACAGGTTGTATGGGCGTTCTCATTAAGTATTGGAAACTACTCGTAACGTTATTGTTTTTACAGCAAGTAGTATTATATATATATATATATTTATTATTTCTTTGTTTGTCATATTTGTTCGTTTTTTAGTAGAGTGTTAGGCTATATGTATGTATGTATATCTATTTAGTAACAACTAACACCACGCTAAATGATGACTGTGACAAGCTGATGTTTCCCAGTATCTAAAGGTGAAAAAACCCGAAGAGAAAAGAAATATTGTTACAAATGCTTGCATTAAGCAGTACTGATGGCGTTGAAAATAAAAATGGCTAAGCTGCCGTCTGCCTGATAGACATTTTTTTAAACTAAAATACATGCATATAAAAAAATATGAAAGTTTTTAAATCTTCATTAAACAGTTTTTTACATTTTTATTTATTTTATCAACTAATTCTACTTTTAAAGAAAAAATTATTAAAGAAAAAGCGAATCTTAAAAAAGGGAGTAGTTTTTGTTTAAAATACAATGGCGCAAAATTTTAAACATTTAAAACCTACTCTAAATCAATTTTAGAATGGGAGTCGACTCTAAATATTGAGTATAAAACGAGAACCGACTTTTTGTTACTCGTAATTTTAAAGGACATAAGCTATACTTTAACGTTAAAGAGCTTGTCTTACTTTAACAGCATCAATATGATAGTTTATCTTTTAAAAGTATACTTTATCCATATTGACAATGGTCATTTCATACCAAAGGAAATCGAAGAAAAAATGTTTACTGATGTTTTATTCGATTTTTTAAAGATGTTCTTTGTAAATACACTGAATCACTGAATATTATAAATTCGAAACAATCGTACGAAAGTGCTCTACGATTAACAAATCTTTACATACAAATGTACATATCTTATGTATGCACGCGCGCCGAGACGAGTATAGCTAAATGAATCTGCACCTTGCAACAACAAATTGAGTTTTTATGCTGTGAATTTGCGATTTATACTTTATTTCCATCTAAAATAATGTAAATAACTTGTAAACAATCAAAATCTGTACCGAGGTAGTATATTAAATGTACTTTTTTCGCCGAAAAATTATTTGGTTTACATTTGTCTGTTCTGTTTACTTTTTGTTGTGTTTTTGTAGTTGTGTGAGTTATGTATGTGTCAAATTAAGGGTTGTTCAACGCAAATTCGCTTAGGTTCTGTTGTAAAACCCACATCAGTTAGAAGAGTTGTCTAACGTGTTTAAAATTATGCAAAAGTTAGACCAAGTCTCCAAGCTAAACGATTGCGTTAAGTAGAGCCGGTTTAATTCCTTAAACGAGAACTGTTTAAAATTTTGCGCGCGCCAATTAGTTTATAACCGATCATAGTAATGATAGATAATGTTGAGATACATTTTAAACTTTAAATTTGAAAGATATTAATCTTTTTAAGCAATTTGAATGATTTGAAACATAAATACTATACAATTTTCACGTGATTTTAAACACAAATATTTGTTATTTTTTGACTGGGAGAATATTTCCTTAAGGTTCAAAAACTATGACAAAGCATGTTTACAAAATTTAAAGAGATTTATTTTAATATCTCGACAACGGCTCTTTTTTTTTGTAAATTAAATTTTTATTCGAACAATAATAGAAACTTTAAATTGGCCTACCAACATTTGTTCTTAAAAATGTTTTAAAAATTTTTTATATAAAAGCTTATTTTTTTAAGAAACCACTACAAAGACTTATAATTTTTGTTCTTGCATAAACCTATATTTGCTTTCACGTGGCATCCTTTTTTTACCTCCAACTACTAAAGAAGTTGTTTTAGTCATTTAAAAAAATAATCTTATGCTTATGAACAGTTTCTCTAATAAGATTGGCGCAAAATTTTTAACAGCCTATTATTAAGGTATCAGTATGATACTACTTAACAATTTGCTAACTTTATAGTAGTTTACTAACTTATTCTTAATTTTAAACATTTTCTAACTAGTATCGTACTAAAAGAATTTTCTTAATAAATTCCTTCTGAACACACCTTAAACAATGACATTTCGTGTAAAAAAGTAAGTACACGAAGCTTTTTTGATGTTTTCAAATGTGAAAGAGTCATAATGAAGCTAGCACGATACTAAAAAATTAAAGTAGGTGTTCGATGATTTTAACTTTAATAAAAGGGTAGAGAAAGTATGATGCTATATCCGATTTAAATTTGCAATTTCATTGTATTAAGCTAGTATCACACAACCTATTATTATTATTTTATCATCATTCCTTATAAAAACTCTTGAAAGATTGAGTGATATCTATTTACATGCGAGCATAGATATGAGACTTCTGTCTAAGGTCTCAACATGCCAATTGTAAGGCAAGATCAAGAGATACTGCTTTACACTCGGTAGTACGGGCTATCGAATATAGAGTATACTATGTATCTACACTGTCATATCTGAAGTTAGATGGATCGCTTGGTGAAATGTCTGGTATTTAACGTGGACGCCTATCTATTAAGACTCAATTCCACGGTGAGCACACATCGAAGTCAGATTAAGCCTGGAAACCATGTGTCTCCGCATTCGGAATAAACCACGCCACCACGATACTCCCACAAGGCGGCCTACCTCATAGATAGTTTGAAGAAAGAGGGGTAGGCATGGGCCAAGCAAGCGCATCAGCCCTCAACCTTACTATCGCGAATATAGATGGAAGAGAGGGGTAGGCACGAGCCAAGACATCCAAGAAGCAACAGCCCTCAATCTTCTAGGCACTATCTCCCATGGAGATAAAACAGAATGCTATGCAAATATGAATCTATGCAAGAATAAAAATTATAAGTCGTTTTAGTGGTTCCTTAAAAAAAAGGCTTTTATGTACAAAATTTTTAAAACATTTTTAAGAAAACATTTTGGTACGCCAACTATAAGTTTTTATTATTGTACGAATAAGAGTTAAATTTCCAGGAAAAATACTAAGCCGTTCTTGAGATATCGAATTTTCTAAAAATTGAAAAAATATTTTTTTTTTAAGTTTTGAAATGAAATGTTTTTTAAATTTTTTAGGAGCTTCTTTATAAAAAATTTCATTAAAATCCGTTACGCCGATAATGAGAAATTCAAAATTCGAAAAAATTGTTCTATGGTAGGTACAGTCAGTAATATCTAGATTTCAAATTTTTTTTTATTAAATTAAAGATCGTAAAAATTAATCAAGATAAAAAAATTTTAGCAAAATTCTCGGAACCGTTTTCGAGAAAAATACGATTTTCGAAAACCATTTTTAAACATTTGTATGGAAAGTAACGTTAGTTTTAGATAAAACAAAAAATTGACCATGGGGTTTTTGAAATATTGAGTTTCCAAAAAAAAATTTTGAATTGTTTTTTTAAATCCAAAAAATAAAAAATTGAAAATTTGAGTATGTAATAATATTTAAACTTTAGAGGAGCTTTAAAGCTAATTAGCATTAAAAAAATGGTTTAAATCGGCTGTACCGTTTTTGAGAAAATCAAAAACAAAAAAAAAATGGACCGAGGGGCGCTACCAAAAATAACAATTTTTTGGAAAATTTTTTTCAATCATTACCTAGTTTTAACTAAATGAAATTTTTATAATTTTTTTTTTTAAATTCTGTGGGACAGATTTTGAGAAAAAAAAATATTTATAAAACTTCGAAAAAAAAACGGTACGGTAGCTGTAGTCGAACCGACAGACAGACAGACAGAATTGCTGTTGAAAAGTCAATTAAAAATGTTAAATGAATTAATATATGTAAACTATAACTTTTAATTATACTACTTTAGTATTAAATCTTATACAACTAACAACTATTATAAATTAGCCTAATCTTAAAGACACTGAATGCACACTTTATTTAACAAATAATATTCTATTACAATATTTAACTATTTAAGTATATAAGACTATTATATGTATATTGAAACCAGTTAAACTAAATATATAATTATTCCGTTTTGAACTGTTACCGACTGCGTTTCTTTTAACAGGGTTATGGGCCCAGAATTAATCTTAAAAAATCTTAGCAATCAATAAATTTAATTAATAAAAGTCTTTAGTAAACGAAAGTTTAAAAACAATTCGCTATGGCAAACCATCATTTGGTCAAAATCGAGCCTTTGACTCGTGAAAATTTTGATACTTGGAAACTCCATGTGGAAGCACTTTTGGTAAGGAATGACACTTGGGACTACGTGTCGGGTAATAAAAAAAGGCCCGAAAAAGATGCCGAAGCACAGGCACTTTGGGATAAGGAGGACAGAAAAGCGAAATCGGATCTAATTTTATCAATAAGTCCATCTGAACTCAAGGAGGTAAGAGGATGTGTGACTTCGCATGAAATTTGGAGCAAACTTCATAACGTGTACGAATCGAGAGGACCTGCCAAGAAAGCTTCGCTTTTGAAACAACTCGTTTTGAATAAAATGATTGAAGGGGATGATATACGTATTCATCTATCTAAGTTTTGTTCGGCTGTAGATAAATTAGAAGACATGGATTTACATATTAATGGCGAATTACTCTCTATTCTCTTATTATATAGCCTTCCTGAGTCCTA